>BMAT01009263.1:185034-195347 GCA_019649035.1 Elysia marginata
GATGATGATGATGATGATGATGATGATGATGATGATGATAATAACATTACACGTATTTCAATTTTTCAAGGGCCGAGAAGATGTTGTGGACAGAATAAAGGACTATGTTCTTGGAGACTGCCACCTTCCCTTGGTGCTCCACGGTCAGAGTGGATGCGGCAAGACTTCATTGATGGCAAAAGCTGCCAGTCAGGTTTGTAGCGGAGCTTTATCGTGTTGTTAGTCTTGGCAATGTTAGCCTACAGTCTGCATAAAGCTACTAGTCAGGTTTGGGTGAAGCTTTATCCTGTTGTCTCAGTCTTGGTAGTGTTAGCCTGCAGTCTGTATCCGCTCTTTTTACATACCTTGATATCAAAAGTAATGTTCATGTTGTATTTTGCATCTAAGATTATCTTCTTATGTGAATGTGTAATTACCCTGTGTATTTCTTTGTCTTCCTATCTAGTTCACACAGTTGATGAAGAAAACTTGTATTATATAAGATGACATTTTCCTATTTACCCTCAGTTTAATTTCCATATTTCAAGCGCATTTAGTTTTCGGTTTAACTAAAAAATTTGGCAATATGGCCTTTCATAAGTTTCAAAATGGTACTTTAAAATGATTTTTAATAAAATATATACGAAGCGCATACCGTTATAATTCATAAAAAGAAAAAATAAAGTGCGTTAGCCATTTCAAACACATCTCTGCTCCATTTTGTTTACCTCTCCCTGCCACTGTCTGCCTCTCTCTCTCTTTCTCTCTTTTCATACTGTCTCTCTCTGTTTCTCTTTTTTCCTCTGTACATTTTATCCATATGAATTGATCTGTTATGTTAATAAGATCCGAAAGAGATCAGCGCTAGATTTAAATTTAAAGATACACTATAGAATTACTAGGAAGTCTTAAGAAATCAGATTAGTTTGTTAGCGATGCTATTCCCCCTGCTCCACTGAATCGCGAGGCGGCGCATCCCCGTTTTAGCGTCGTAGTCTACAAGTAGAAGCTCGACTTTCAGACCGCAAGGACTAGTGGTCGAGCCCTGTTGACGTTTATTCCTTGAGAGAGGCTATTTACACTCATTAGTTCGCGACACGACCAGGCGTTAAATGAGCAGACGACTGTGGGCAGTGAAAGATCTTGTCAGTGTACTAATGTGAAGTGCTGTTATAGCTGTTGCTCTGTGAGTTCAAAACGGTTGGTTATGGCACGTCGGGGAACCCATATAAAAGGCTTAAAGCATAAGTGGATTGGGCGCTTTATGAAAACGCTCTTTGCTTCCCAGTACCAGCAAACTGACCAAGTGTCACCATTCGCCAAATGTGTATGTCGTGTCTCCTTGTTATGGTGAAATTGTCACTGTTAGTCATCTATACTTACACAAATTGGATCATGGAGACATGAAGACATGGATCGGACAACATAAATGAGCAGAATATCAGTTTTGAATAAATTTGAGCTAGAAGAGCAAACAATATTGTCAAGGAAATGAGGAACTCTTTTTCTCTTTAACACTGATTTATTCTCCTTATCTCAACCGTTTTTCATCTCATTATCTTCTATCTTTTATTATTCTTCTTCTCTTCTAATATGTAGGTTTCTGTCTCTTCCTACTTTGCTTTTTCTCAATTACTATTATACCTAATATGAACGCATTGGCAGTTTATAATTACAATTAATTTTATGAAACAATAAAAAGGTATCCGATGCTTTATTTATTTTATTAAATTTTCACACTGTAACTACCAGATTGAGTTAACGAACTGTTGTTCTTTTCTCCTTACAGAAACCTTTCTCTTTCTCAAATAACCAATGTGCCGTTACTATTGTAACTTTAGGACTGATGCTAAACCAAAATTGCCGTTTGTAATCATCACCGTAGTTTTCTTGCTGTTATTGTTGTTGTTATTGTGAACAAGCCTAATGTTTTGATGAATTATTTTCGTGTCCTTGTATCACAACCTATCACTTCAGGGTGATTTGCATGAAATTTATCCGGGTATTCATATGTCAACTTTCCCCAGGTGGTGACGTCTTGGTTCAATGGTCGCCCAGTTGTGATGGCTTTGAGATTCCTGGGCACCACCCCGGGCAGTTCCACCATCATACCCCTACTCACTTCCTACTGCCAGCACCTGAGTATTATGTACAACCAGCCTCTGGAGGAAATCCCCGATGAGCTAGCTCCACTGACTCAGTACTTCAAGAAACTCATCAGCCTTGCCTCAGAGGAGCAGCCACTTGTCTTGTTTTTTGACTCTCTAGATCAGCTTTCCGGGGCTGACGGAGCTCACAACCTCACATGGATGCCAATCATGCTACCCCCGTACGTCAAGGTTATCATCTCCGTACTGCCAAACTACTACGGATTATTGGACTTACTCAAGACAATGATAGAAAACCCTGACTCCTTTATCGAGATTTTACCTTTAGGGCAAAATCTCGGTGGTGAAATCATTCGGGCTTGGTTACAAAAATCAAACAAGGCAGTTACAGAACATCAGTGGAAAATTGTAAATGAAGCAATAACCAAGTGCAATCTACCTCTCTTTGTGAAGCTTACCTTCGACGAGATTTGTCGGTGGCGCTCTTACACAAAGCCTGCACTTACCACTTTAGCCTTCACAATTCATGACTGCATTATGTTGCTGTATGAGAGAATAGAACTGCAACATGGCAAGACGCTGGTCTCACACGCACTCGGCTACATTACAGCATCCAAGAGTGGCATCTCAGAACCGGAACTGGAGGATCTTATCTCCTTAGACGACAAGGTTCTGAATGATATTTACCAATACCATTTACCACCAGTTCGCCGCATTCCTCCTCTGCTGTGGACAAGGATCAGAAATGATCTTCCCGGTTACCTTAGCGAACGCGAAGCAGATGGGGTCAATGTTATTAACTGGTACCACAGGCAGTTCATCGACGCTGCCAAAGAGCGCTACTTCAAAAATCTTAACTTTGCCAGTGCAATACATTCCAACACCGCAGAGTACTTTTTAGGTACATACGGGGGAGGGATTCCTAAACCTTTTGAATATTCAGATCTGCAGAGGCAAAGATTTTCTCTGGATGGCAAACAAGGTTCTGAGGACAGAAAAGTTCCTCCCCAACCACTGGAATTCACAGACTCAAACGGGAAGGTGATTCGCCATAACCTGCGGAAACTCAGTGAAATGCCTTACCATCTCATCCGATCACATCGTTATGAGGACTTATACGATCGGGTGATCTTCAATTACAATTGGCTGCATGCGAAGCTTTCGTCTATGCCCCTCCAATCTGTGATTGCAGACTTCGAAGATCTCCTTCAACACGTTTTTGATAAAGATGTTCGTGTGATCGCCGATGCAATTCGTTTGTCAAGCTCCATTTTGAGTCATTACCCCGACAATCTTGCGTCACAAATCACTGGCCGCCTGCTTCCCTACTACAGCCAGAACCCCAAGATCAGAGGTCTCATTCAACAGTGCGACACAGATGGTCTTCGACACTGTGCTCTTGTCTCAGCCTATCACTGCCTCCACACACCTAGCGGGCCGTTGCAATACTCGTTGGAGGGACACATGTTTGCGCCATTTGGCATTGGTACTCCAACCGATGGAAAACACTTGGTTTCTGTCTCAAACAAGATCATAATGTGGGATCTGTCCACCGGCGAAGTTTCTAGGAACATCGCACCTGGAATTGAAGGCATAATGCAAAATTTAAACATTTCTCCAAACGGAAAGTTTGCAGTCAGTTACACTAATAACAACCAGGTCGTTGTTTGTGCAGTCAACACTGGAGAATTTAAAGTGATTACACCGAAACTGACAGGAAAGTCCAAAGAGATTAAAGGAACAAGCGTCTCCGACACCAACATTGCTATATGGACAGACGAGTCTTGGATGTTGTACAATATGGACGGGACATATATCAATGAGTACAAATCAGAACTAAAGATGCCTGTTCTAAGTGTGGAGCTTGACCCACAAAGCCCGGGTGTACACCAGATGATCGTCAAAAGTGGCACAGATGCTGATACAGAGATGGCCTTAGAAGCACATGATCAGTCAATTAAACCATTTGAGTTTCACAGCGCGATTGTCATAAACAAAACAAAAACAGTCTTATACACTTGCATAGAGATCAGTGATAACGCTGTTGTAGTCTATAAGCGCTCCAGTGACGTTTGGAAATACGACCGTACAATTGGAGAGAATAAAGAAGTTGTGTTTGCCTTTACTCTTTCAGATGATGAAGCTTACCTAGTTGGCACGGTGGCTCTCGGCTACAGGCTCTATGATCTCCATACCGATGTAATGCGAGAACTCAAGCTGCCCCATGGAACGCGCAACATCCCTACAAAAAACCAGCTCACCAGCTTGGTGGTCTTTACAAAGGGAAACCAATTTGTGGTTGCTGGAGTGAGGAAAAATTTGTATGTCTGGGATGTCAAACAAGGGAACATGGTGAAAACCTTAGATGCTCATTTTGGACGCATCTGTGCACTCACTTCTGTTTCTACAGGTCGCAATGCCGTTATCTCATCATCGATGGACAAAACTATCAAAGTTTGGAACTTTGACAAAATCTTGGAAGAGGTCCACCCTATTGACAGATTGGAGCGTCCGATTGAAACCATCCATCTAGCATCAGAGTCTCCATTGTGCGCTACTACAACGAGAAACACTGTTGCTATATGGAATTTGGAGACAGGCAGGCTTGTAAAAACTTTTGTTGGAAACGCTCGTAGTTCCATTGTATCACACGCCGTCATCACCGCTGATGGTGACTATGTGGTCAGTGCTGAATCTCCAAAGGTGTTGATTTGGGAGCTCTCAAATGACACCCCTATGGTTGAGCTTACTGCAGGAGATGTGCAGCAAGTGATCTTGTGCGAAGACGATACAAAATGTATCGTGGGANTCGTTACCAGCTTTTAAAGCCCAGTGCCTGTGTTTCACAGTCCCAGAGGGCCAAGAGGTTTACAAGTTTGAGTACAATGTAAAGAAATATAGGAGTCCTGTAATAACCAAAGATTGTATCTTCCTGGCTGTCCCCGCCACCGAAAAAAGCGGCGATGTTGTAAGTGTATATCACGCCAAGACAGGAGCCCGAATGTACAACATCCATCTCAAATACCAAAACTACATTGAGTACTCCCATTTGGTTGCTATGCCACACGACTCAAACTGGATTGCTGTCATAGATCCCGAGAAAGGAAATATTCTCGACCTAAAAAAGAAAGCACTAGTGCGCTCCGTACCACGTTGGAATGGTAATGCCATGCAAGAGGGAAAAATTGGCTTATACGCACCCACTCGAGGAGGTCTCGAACTTATCAATCTGAAAACAACAAAGACAACTAAAGTTCTCATCCCTAAAGTTGCAGAAGGTGTGTTCCAAGTGACAGCCTTTTTCACTGAAAGTGACAAGCACGTGGTTTACTATCATTCTAGACATCGGACTGTCCGCGTGTTCCGTATATCTGACGGCAAGATGATAGCCAACTACAAAACCAGTGCTGAGGTCAAAGCTATAGCTGGCAATGAGCAAGGCAATTTCATTGTGATCGGTTGTTTGGACGGCAGCCTCACGACTCTTGCCATCGCTGATCCGGAGGAGGAGTCTTCACAAGAGATGCTCGAGTCTCTGCCAAGTCGACGTCTGAATCGCCGCCTCTCCACCAAGGAGCCTGGTGAGGTTGAGGAAGAGGGGGATGTTCTCAACGCCAAAAACCCCATGGGGACAGCCCTGCAGGTCGCCAGGTTTGTGGCCAAGGCTAGGGGAATTCAGAAATCACGAGCGTGCGCGGTATCCTAATGTTAAACTGAACTCATTAGTGGCAGCTCGAGTGAAATTAAAAATAATTCGCAGTTTGGTTCAATTCTTCCCGCAAATACCTTTCAATACGTTTTCAATCTATTTTTTTCCATTTTTTAACGACAACAAAATTGTCATATAATTTCAAACAATTCAGTTCTCGGACTTCTTGTATTTCTGACTGTCTATCGGCCCCATCCATCTTTCTGTCTCTTTCTCTCTCATTTTTTGAGTATAGCGTGATTGTTATTTTTTCGTGTTATTCCCATTAGATGTACCGGGTGCTCAGTTATCTATGATTACCTACTACGAAATAACTTGCAGCCTGCCTTTTATCTTAGCGGCGCTATATTTGTTAACTGGCTTTCAGAAGCATCTCCTTTTGTACACATGCTTTTAAAAAGCTCACTGATTGCTGTTACCGCCGTTTTTTTTCACAATTCGAAGATGTCGTGGGGGCGTATTCAGGTGTCAAAGCCACGATAATTCTCTGTCTCGATCGGCCTTGCACTTCCACGAGTCTGCGTCGGCTGAAATCTGCCTACCCTGCTGGTACTAATGTACAAAAAGTCCCAACGGGATCAATGAGTATTGGGAAAACTTTACTGTGATAAAATGTTTTCAAAATCCAAGTCGATGAGTGGCTAATGCAGAACTTAGGATAACAGACTCCGCTTGTTTTTAAAAACTTGTTAAACTTGGTACTAACCTCACAGGCTTTCACTCAAATATTTAGCTAGTAACTCTAGAGAGTGTAACATGCATTTGATGTGATGTATATTAATGCCAGGTGATATGCATTTACTGGGTTAAAAGTGGCTGTTAAAATTTTTGTTGTATTTTGTATTTCTCTTTGCAACAGCAACTCCTAATCGCCCGAGCTTGACTTTTCTTGCCAAGAGGACTAACCGCACACGGCAACATTGTGTGAAAGCGTGTCGCAATTAAATCCTTGAAGTTTGACCTCGGATTCTTCACTTGTTTCTGTTTACTGACTCCACATATCTTCAACTTCAAGTGTGCAAGCCACCCATTCTCTACGAGTTGTATTTTATGTTTAAAAGGAATAGCGCACTAGATTGTTTGTGTAGTTCATGGTAAAGCTTTTGCACCATTACTGTCTGCATCGATCAATTGATGTGCACGCTTTGAACATTTAATTATGTTTTTGTGTTGATGTGCAGCTTATTCTCTTGTGTGAACATTAGGATGTGTAGCGACTATTTTCCCTCCCTGCTTCACTGCCTTTATTATTTTCTGGCTATGGTGGCTTGCTCCTTTAATTCTATTTCCTCCTGACTTTTAAAACTGTTACCAACTCACCCTCCTGAACGTTTCTAACAAGCTAATTAAGGAATAATATCAACACCACCTTTCAAATGTGTTAGCCAGTTCATCAAATGCACACTAACTATTATCCGATTTTTCCATTTTTGAGTTGCTTGTTCAAAACTAGCGCTGTCAGTATCATATAACGTTTCTGTGGTTGCACTGAGTTTGTAGATATCTATATTTGTGGACGCAAAATTACATCTCTGTTTTTCTTGATTTGAGCATTTAGAAATCTTTACAATTTTCTGTTATACCCTTTGTTGTCGGAATAAGTTTATCATTATTCCATAGTTTTGTATGATGTGTTTAAAATTACATGTATTATGCATTTTGCTACAGAAATAAAACAACATGTATATTATAAAACTTTTTAAAAATATTAAAAAATCATCTCAAAATCGCCGATTTTCTTATGATGATTATCACAGCTTATGTAAAATAAACATAGATCCAAAAGAATGACTCGTTTGCCTGATGAATGAAACTTTCTATACCAATTATTATAATAGAGTGCTTTTACGTTCTATGTATAGGTATTTCGAGAAAGTAACCTTTCAGTTTATTGTAGCATTTACCACTCAGATGGAATTTATAAGGGATGACTATCGTGCAATTGAAATTTGTTTTCTTAACTCCAACGCTTGCATTACTTACATTTACAATACCGGTACATGTACAATTTTTTTTCAAAAACTTCTTCCAGTGTTTGACTTCGCGACAGACATGATTTAATTGCAAGGTTAATTTTGTTACATTTTTTGTTTCGTATTGTGTCAGGATTGCTTGCGCCTAGTGGTGGTTATATTTCAAACAGATAGAACATGTGGGTAGGAATAGAAGATTAGATAGATAGACATAGACAGGCAAACTTGTGTGGGCGTGCAAACAAGTGAGCTGACAAACAGTCAAACAAACGGATGAGTGGGTGGGTGGGTGGATAGGAGGATATATAGGTAGGTAGATAGGTGAATGGATAGGTGAGTAAATAGGTATGTGGATGGATAGGTGGCTAAGTAGATCGGTTGATGGAGAGTTGGGTAGGTGGAAGGATATTTTCATTGTTAAATAAAAGTAGATAGGGAAAGGTGCATAGATAGACAGACATGCAGACGATAGATAGATTGATAGATAAATAGATAGATAGATGGATAGATAAATAGATAAATAGATAGATAGATGGATAGACAAATAGATAGATGGATGGATAGATGGATAGATAAATAGACAGATGGATGGATAGATGGATAGATAAATAGATAGATAGATGGATAGATAAATAGATAGATAGATGGATAGATGGATAGATAAATAGATAGATAGATGGATAGATGGATAGATAAATAGATAGATAGATGGCTAGATGGATAGATAAATAGATCGATAAATAGATAAATAAATAGACATATAGATAGATAGGTAGATGGATAGATAAATAGGTAGATAAATAGATAGATAAATAGATAGATAGATAGATAGATAGATAGATAGATAGATAGATAGATAGATAGACAGATAGAAGAGTGGGTGATTAAGTGAATGTGAGAACGGGTAGGCAGGCTGGCGAACGTATGGATACCATCATAGATGGTATGGATAACTGGATGGATAACTGGCAGACAGGTTGTGAGAGACTGAAGGTGAAAACTCGTGAAAAGAGGCAGAGAAGGCAATACCGCCGTATTAACAAGCTATTGGGTATGAGATTGAAGCGCAAATTATCGTTCCTGTTGGCAAACTCCCTCTTTGAAGTCAGTTGCTTGCAGGCAAGAACGATAATTTTGTGTTCTATTTTAATTCCCAATTGAATTATTTAATTTAAAGTTTTGTTACTTTAAAATATATATTTTTTACCATTTAATGCTACAAATGCTACTTAAAAAGGGAATCAGGCGTTGTCGGCTGGTTCAATGATTCCAATGTCAGTTGCAATAGGCACTAAATACAGCGGGCTCAGATAACGAGACATGACTTTACCTGACTTGATAATTTATTTAAATTATGCCATTTTTAAGATAAACTCAGATAAAAAAAAGTAAAGTTTCCTTTTGATTTTTGAAACTTGTTCTAACCCAGTTACCCTGTCAATTACAAAATTCATACCAATCCAACTGTTCTTGTACGGACTTAGTTAAAGGGCAATACATGCATAGTGATTCTAGGTAGTATGACATAGGTTTTTTTGGCTAAAGGATTTTCTCATCTTTTGCAAACGTATCCAACCCAGTTAATGAAAAATAGTTGTATGATGTTTTTTGGCTTTCAACTCTTATGGTCTTTCCTTCTGGAAATCTATCTAACCCAATTAATTAAAAGCAATTCTATGATATTAATTGGCTTTCAGCTCTTATCTTTAAAAGAGCATGTAGGTCCTATTATAGATGCTTAAACAAAGCTGCTGAAGAAAGTGTTTTGCCAAATGTTGTATCTCGCTATTTTTTGTTGCTCTTTCATGCACCATAAAACATGTAAAAATACATCTGTTGAAGTACCAGTATATAAAGTTCCTCGAACTCATCATCATCCTCATTCTCATTATTTTCGCCGTCGTCGTCGTGATCATCATCTTCATCATTATCGTCTCCATCATAGAAAAAGACAATTATTGTTTCAGATGAAATGAGTCTAAGGAGTTCAAGGACACTTAGAATTGTTTTTTGGATTTAAAGTGCAACGTTTTTACAATAGAGCGTTATATGACTAAATCATCAAGGAATGAGCTCGATCCAAGGTCACTCTTTATTTGGACATGGCTGGACTTGTTCGAATCTTTATCAGCCATTGACTCAGATCAGAACACCCCCATGTGTGTCAAGGCAGGTTAGGGCCTCGCTTTGAGTAACTAAATTTTAATGACTCTCTCACAGAAAGCCAAAATAGATACAGTAGGGCCTACATGTAATTTGTTTTACTTTGCTCTCGAGCATTACAAGTAAAAGATTCAGATCTATATTATATTGAAGCTGGAAAGTTATTTTGACAGTTATGCAAAAAGGTAGGATTCTGTATTTAAAAGTACATGTCAAAATCGTAAAAGCAGTTTAAAGATTATAACTATAAGAATACTATTTGTGTTGACAGTTGTAGCTTGTGTTTGTTTTAACTAAGGGACTATTTTTAAAACACAGTTTTTTTATCAGTAGAACAGTAAAATGCAGTGCACTCAGACAGAGAGAGAGAGAGAGAGAGAG
>BMAT01009267.1:40496-51726 GCA_019649035.1 Elysia marginata
ACTAAATAGACCGTCTAATCCGTCATGATCGGGGTCTTTATGGGGATATGTTGCTGCCAGCAAGGCTGTCAAATTTTTAGGTTCTTCTTTCAAATCCACCAGGTTATGTGATGCAAAGAAGGCTAAAAAGCAGGCAGCCAGAGGCGGTTCGATCAGTCTACAGTGTAATTCAAACTGCATAAAGGCAAAGTAATCAACTAAAAGGTTACATGCATTTTTAAACATTTTTAAACGCAAACCGAATTTCGACATTTTTTCTTCCGTACACATTTTTCTGCATTGTTTTATTGGACAGCTAACTCGGTCTAAGATGGTAAACATTGGTGTCTAGAGATGGTTCGAGAAATACAGATATAGAATACAGATGATGAAGGAGAAAAAGGAAGTAGAAGAAGAAGAGGAAGAAGTAAAAGAAGATGAAGAAGAAAAAGAGGAAGACAAAGAAGGAGAAGAAGAAGAAGAAAAGAAAAAGAAAAAGAAGGAGAAGAAGAAAAAGAGGAAGAAAAAGAAAGGAGAAGAAGAAGAAAAATTTAGAAAGAAAATTTAATTGTTTATCAATTTATTTTCAATGGTAAAAATTATGAAACGATTGTAAGGAAAGTATTATTGGCATTCCATTGTAACCACACTTGCTGCGAGTGGAAACTTTGCATACGGTACTCTGCATCATTAAAATGAACGTCTAGTAAACAAACAAAGATAATGAAGAAAACTTTAACGTTTGGATACCAGCTCGCTCAAATGCTTTGAAATATAAAATAAGCAATTTTGCTAACCATGATAGATACTGGTCCTCGCCTAACCCAGGTTTAAATGAGTACCCGACAATGGGCTGTGAAATATCGTAAGAGCATATTGATGATGTCCTTTAACCACTGCTTCTTTGAGGATTAAGATCTTAATTAGGTTTTCAAAGATCTGCCGGAAACCCAAAGAGCTAATTAAGCACCACACAAAAAAATTCCTTCCTTTGTCCTCAGTGACGCTGTTGTAGCTTACCTTAGCGACTGGACACAGGCGAGGATACGCTGACGTATGGCGTCAGGTGACGGCGTGGATCTGAACCTCAGGATGTGACTGTCGTAGGGCGTGCTCCTAGACGTTAGGCTCTCGGAAAGACCCGGGAACATGTCGGTAGTCGAGTCAACCAGTGGGTTAGACAGGCTAGGCAAAGCCCAGGAGCAAACGGGTCGACAACTCACAAGTCTTTCGAAATGAGCGTTTCCGAAGTTTGGGTAATTATAAGCGAAGACTTCTTCAGCGGTTGAAGCTCAATCTAACTGAGGATTATGTTACTGTTTTAAACGTCACCCGATTCCTATCCATACCTGATGTGACCGGGTTCATACGGATGGACTTTATCAATCACATCATTACAGAGAAGTCCCAGGAGGAGTCTTATACAGATATCAGCCGAGCGTTCTTGGCGATTCCATTGTTTATGTTTATAGCTGGGATTGTTGCTAATCTCAGGGTTAAGGTTCAACCAAGGTCAATCTCTGACATTGTTTGAAGCTAAAAAGTTTGAGGAGATTTTCACCTGAGCATTACACACGATCAGCCGAGTTGACAGTTTGTCAGGCGAAATTCACTGTGTCTTAGGAATTTCACTGATCAAGTTAAAGCTGCTTTAGCCTGCAACATGTTACTAAGCTGTGGTAAACATAAAATTAAAAAAAAAAGAACTATGAGCAAGAGTCTCTTCGTTTGAAACATTCCACAACACAACTTTTTTATAATTAAAATTTCAACAACATACACTGATAAAACAGTAAAGCCATCGTCACAAACACCTCAAGATCTAAAAGACTTATATATCACTAATATATTAACCAGAAGTTATCTATTAACCAGAAGTTATCTTTTCATATTTATATATCAACTGATTCAAAAGATTTCCATATTTAATTTTATGAAGTCATATAGTCAAATTCGGCAATATCTAAATTATTATAATACATACGAACATTTTTATGTATCTTAACTAATTGGATAAAGAGTTGAAGTGATAAATTCAGGTATCGGTTTTTGTGTCGATAAACCTATGTCTTATATTTCACTAACCTCATTTCATAACACAATTGCAATTCTGTTACGATTTGAATATCATTGTTCTTATCTACGTCATCATTTGATTGGTCTGTCCTAGACCAGACACCAAAACAGTAAGTTGAAGGACTTGATAAAATGAGAATCTAGAATCACTCGTATAAAGCATAAAAAGCTTGCAAATCGCATGGATAAATGAAAAGAAATATTCTAATTATCGTACTGGACACATGCCTCTTTATGTAGCTACGCCGCCGGGCGGTCTGGCTATTATTATGATGTATCGAGTTCGTGCTTAGACGCTCATGACGGTAAAAGCAGTCTCGCACACCCAGACAAACTCACCCAGGAAATCACACTCGTCGCTAGGTGTCGCTAGCATGGAGAATTATCGGTCGGAGGGTCTTTATGCTGGATCTATCTAAAGCATCTACACCTTGCTAATAACGGGGCATTCGGTCGACCAGTGCAGAGAGGATGAAAGAGAGATGGAGAGTCATATGAAGAAGTGGAGACAGAGATACAGAGAAGAGAGAGAGGGAGAGAGAAAGAGAGTGAGAGAGAGAGAGGGGGGAGAGATGGAGAGCCATATGAAGAGATAGGGGACAGAGGTACAGAGAAGAAAGAGAGAGAGGGAGAGAGAGAGGAAGAGAGAAAGAGTGTGTGTGTGAGAGAGTGAGTGAAAGAGAGACTGTGTGAGATAGAGAGTGAGTGAGAGTAAGAGAGAGAGAGAGAGAGAGAGAGAGAGAGAGAGAGAGAGAGCGCACACTATTGTCTGGGATGACTAGCTACCCATCAGCAATGTATCCAGCTCAATACATATTAAATTTCTTACAGGCTGAGCCAAATATTCAAGCTATTCTTCTATGTAATCGATTAAAAAACTACTTTGTCTTTCTTCTATCGACAGCGAAAGTCTATGAGAAAAGTCGATAACTCTGAATCCAATATCTAGCGTTAGCGAGCGTGATTCAATATCTTCAATTTCAATCTTAATTTTGATAAATGTTAAAATTTTTAGGCAAAGTGCTTCAAACTAGTAGGATTGAAATTCTTTAGAACGGGTCTTACCGCAACGCACTTCTCCTTAGTTTATATTCTATTTTCATTTACTCTAATTTGTAAAGCTTTTTTACGCATAACACACATTGTTAGCACTGAAGGTTAGACCTCGACAGCAGCATTGTCATTATAGATTATATCACAAAATTGAAACCTCATTCTGACTACAATTTGCAAAGCTGCTTTCATATGGAAAAGTTTTTTTTTTGCTTTAGAGATCCATTGATATTTTAAAAATAAACATAATTATTTTCATTATTCGTGAAATGAAAGACTGGCACGCACGCATTCCCAACCGGTGTAGACTTGATAATAAACTGCCTTTTCTCAATGTAGCTGTTTCGTGCAACCACTGATTTTAGCACACAACCATAGTTATGAAAGTTTCTAAAGAAAATCACCACCACTATATCAGCTGCTCACTCTATAATCTATATCATAATGACAGCAAGGACCAATCAAACTAAACCAAAATACTTTTCTAAAACAACATTTATATAACAATTCGCACCCAACTTGTTCTATTTCATCTAGAAACTGCCTTATCTAAAATTTAAAAAAAAATATTTTCACTGTGTCAACGTTTTTGTTTTGAAAGAATTTAATTCTCCTTAGCCATACTCCCACTTTTCTTTCACTACAACGCGCTGAATCGATAAACAAATTATACTTGTCTATATAACCGTTGTTCGAAAACATCCTCCAGTTCATCTGGAAGTCTATAAAGATATTTTTGTTGTTGAAAGATAGTCCTTTGCGAGTTTAATAGTAAACAACTGGCAAATACTAGATCTACTCGTGTTGCTTTTAAATGCAAATAGTGTAGATTTAAAACCGAAAAGTAAGCTCTAAAAGCACACCGCTTATGGTATACTTGGCTGATAAACACTCCTCGAAAACTTCCACCAGTCACTGTCACTGCTGGATATAAGATGAATTGGAATTCTAGACTCGTTTTTATCTTTCCCACACTGCCTCATACCTAAAATTGAAGATGGGTATGATGTTATAGTAAAAACCGCGTATGATAAATTCCCGACCTTGCATGACAGTTCCGATCGACCACGCGATGCTGCTGATGCTACTACCACACTGAGGTGTTTCTACTCAGGCTAACTGATTGATGTCTGTCTCTAAGCAGGGCTGCGTGAGCTTCAGAAATCTTCACCTAGATCACTCAATCAATTATTTATCTACATCATCTCACATTGAACACTCCTACTGCTTTATTGCTTCGTGTCCGGTCAACTATGGAGGCTATTTTTAGACCTAAAGGTAGACCGTGTCTGCAACAAAATAATAATCCCAAATTAAAGATTCACCTTGAATGCGAACTGGAAAATTCCGATAAAAAAGAGGCAGCACCTCTTGAATTAATTACTAGCGAGCTGAACAGGCAACTTTTCTTGTTGAAGCGCTAGCTAGCACCAAGGTAAGTTTTCTCGATTGTTTCCCGATAAGTTTTAAAGAGATCCCCAATTTATCTCAAGTAAAATTAAAATTAAAATTTGGAGAAAACGCCTTAGGGCGCATACCACTTTTCTTACGCGGGTAGACCAAAGGACGAGCGTATGTATTTCTAACGAAGAGGATTCAAAGATTAAATGTACTGTACACTTTTGATTACTAGATGTATGGAGTAAAAGGAAAAAAAAACATGTTAACAGAACACTCGACCAAAACACCCAGCTTCCATTCCGACACACACAAACAAATCGGATAAGTACATGCACCGTCGTGATAAGACCAGTTTATTAAGCGACAGCCATGGCACTTATCTGGTCTTATCACGACCTGAAAATCGGATAACTCCAAGGCAAAACTTGATTTGATATCTTTTTGTTCCTTTAGTCAAATAAAAATAATTTACTTCTATCAAAAAAGGTGTATCATCTATCAATATATAACAACATAAACAATATTGTGCATTAAGGAATGTTATAATATGATTTAAACGTTTTTAGCTTCTGTAAAATATTGTCTGCTCCGCTTATCCGATCTTATCATGACGGCAACGATAAACTATTGTAAGCTTTGGAAAGTCAAATCTGTCTCGTTCCTCCTATACGCGCGATTGTCTTTTATGTTGTCGCACACATTTAAACAAAATAATTATATACTCTGCAAATAAGAATTTTTGGTTTTACTCTGGATTTTTTAACAAATGCTTAGTCGAAAGAATATCGATTTGTTAAAATTAAAAACTGAGTGTAGTTCGAGGTTCATTTGAAATCGTTTCTTGCAAGACGGGCAATGAGAGAAACAGTAACCAAACAAACTGTACTGGATTGATCAAAGGAATGTACACTTAGCTAAACTACCGGAACTTTCGAGTACATCAATGGTCATTTTATGAACTTCACACTGCTGACACATAATAAGTTACAATGGATCGTCAAAAAATTGTCACTTAATGTTAGGGTCTCAAAATAATGCACATGAGAACTGAACTGATGTATGGACCAATGACAAGGACCACAACGCCACCAATAATACCAACACATTTCTAGCCGGTACGACTGACTAAGATTACTGCCGCATCCACAGATCTAGAATTCAAGCAACTCCTTGTGTGTGTGTGTGAGGTTTTGTCACATAACTGGAAATCTTTAGAGGTCGAGCTCCTCCAGCAGGCCTGGGGGGTTCCATATAATCACCGGGTTTTGAAGTTTCCTCCTTGTCAGCTGATCCTGTACTGAGGTGTTCTCTAAGTATGCGTACGGTATGTTGAGCTCAGGATCATCATATCTTCACTCGGCGAGAGATAAACTAATCATAAAGCCTTCCAGCCAATTCTAGCCCTCAACATGTAGATTTACATATTAGATTGCTGCTCATTATTTACGCTCTGACGTCATTGATGAAGGCCGACGATGCCAGGCTCAACTTAAAACTTCACCTTCCTGACCTCTAAATCTGTGATTTGTCCGGCACAGCCTTCATCTTTGCACGATCTGCGCTGAGGGTAACACAATACCCTGGTTTGGCTTCCCTCGTGCCCCTGCGTGCGTGGACCTGGCCAATCATTTGATAACATTACCATCAAGAGGTTCCTGCCAAGCAGGCCAAATTATGATAGAGTCGGAGCGAGTTCCTTTGTGCCTGCCCAACAACTTACGAGGGTTGGAGATCAGAGATATATGGCACACAATGCATGTCACAAGTGGGCAACTGGCACGAGGCACACACTCTCTAGCTCTCTCTCCTCTCCAAGATATTAATTTCTGGCAGGTTTGAATTGCACAATCGATACCCTTACTGTGCCAGTAAACCTGCATACCTTGATATAAAGCGGAATCAAGTCTAACGTCTTTGTGCTTTATCAGAATAGGATACCAGGTATTCCCTGAACTGATACAGGTTATTGACTTTTCAAATGCAAACTAAATAAAAAAATTATCATACTACTAAGCCAAAAAAAAAGAAGATTTTATTTAAGCCCTGGAGTTAAATGATTTTGATGCTTGTTCATTAGGACTCAGAGCTTCGTCTTCGATGCTTCTGCGTTCTCAAATGTTATTTAAAACTCTTTTTATCCATTTTGTTGCATAAATATAGAACATAATTTTAGAACAGCCATCGCCATTGTGTGAAAGACTGATATTTATTCTATATAGTACCATCAAAGACGGCTGAACATTTTCGTGCTAAATATCGTATACTTAGTCGCTATTTGTATTGAAAGTCATTCCATTTTGGATAACATAAAAAAAATGTAAGGCATTGTTACATGTCTCATGAATACACTATGATATTTCTGTATCTTGACATAAAGCGACAAGAAAGAAACAAGGACATGGGTTCATATTATTCCCAGTTTGCCACATTTAAATTTTCTGTAGAATTATTCTACTCAATAACCATTAGTCCTAGGTAGCCTACAGGTAGAAACCATCCGATTCAGTCAGAGCCCTGTCGTGGACGTGGTACAGCGTTTCTCGTCCTGACCTTCCCTGGGTCTGCTTGACACAGGACATTCTGACTTGACCAGGGACCGCCTTCTAACAGGGAAGTTAGATCAGCTCAGTCCTGATAGGTTCAACCAATTTCGTTTATCAGCGACACGACTAATGACAAACTGAGAGACAGTGCACAACCAGTCTTTGCAGAACAACTGCATGATAATTTATAATTTATTCGGCTTGCTGAACCATGCCACCTTCAGCGAGAAAAATTTTAGTCCTGGTCAAGATTGGAACTTCGCAGACAATTTCTTATATAATCCTTCAAAAACAATAAAGAGGAGACTCAACTTCGTTAACTTTGCCTGCTTCTTTTGATAGCATTATCAAAACTCTATAAATAATTCATAATGCATATATTAACTTTCTCAACGCACAGAACTTGCCGGCGATATGATTGTAGAATGACACTAGATACTTTCAGCTTTCACTTTCAGATTATATTGTCGAGAAGTTTGTGAATGAAAACACCGCTTATCAGTCTAGAAATTTCTTTCTTATCTTACAGAAAGGGGAAACTACTCTCGAGGAATAACAAAGTAAGTGAAGTTTCATTCAATTAATAAAGATCGCATCTACTGTAGCCAATACTAAAATGTTCACATGAAAACACCAACAAATACAATGCAATGATGTTTTAGGTTATGCTGTAACCCAAAAATAAAAGTACGAAGTTGTTTACAAACTGCAATGTATACAAAATGGCACATTTTCTGGTAGCTAGAAAGAAAACTTCTTTTATACCGCAAGCTATAGAGAAAATTCTCCATACATACAGACTACTCACCCTCCTTATGAAGAAAATACTGCAGGCGAGTTCACATTATTTCAAAACATGGATGATTCAAAAACCTTTTCAATGCGGACTATATTCAATTTACCTATTGTCATATAAGTTACCTATGGTTGGAATTTCGGATAATTCAAAGTTCAATTTTGTCCCCGTGGATTTTGCAATATCTGGATTCACGGTAATTGAAATATCGAAGAAATATCGGCAGAGACACTGAAGGCCTTTCTAACATTTTCCCGCATTTGCAACAAAGACATTCTCCAAAATCTCTAGCTACAAATTGTAGTCCATAACTGTATCAATTCTATAGAAAACTTGTTGCTCCATTCAAATATTAAATAACTTTTAGTTGTGTAGCATATACATCTTATTTTTACTTAACTACATAATGAAATATCAAGTATTTCTAAATGTATAATTTGAGTGTCCGGATAGAACCACATTACCTCAATGCCTTAAACCGGTTTGGTTGACTCCTAAAATCCTTGTGACTTTTGACCTGATTAACGATACAAAGACCGACATTTCAAGATAACGAAGAATGCTATCCACTACACCAACGACAAAACCAAACTTTTCTCTTCCCTCGTTTCACTTAATCAAACCACAAAAGGAATTCCCACAGAAAGCACTGGCCACCCGGTACAATTAGGACTTGATCTTTCTAGAATCTTCCTCAAGTAGACTGTCAGTGACAATGCCGTAGGTTGTATACTAGAATAGTTCAAACGCCAGGTTATCGTTACAACACTTAGAATTTAAACACAGCTCGAGAGGAGACATGAAAGAAGTCGAGCCATCCAGACATGGATTTTTCTATCTTAAAACTTGAGTGCCGCCTTTTCTATTATTGAATTTGTTACAGGTTTTGGATGAGAAAGGCATGTGTGTAAGTGTGTGTGTGTGTGTGTGTGGGTGTTAGGAGAAGAGGGAGGGTAAGGTGCTGAAGGTCATTTTGGCCAGAAACTGGTGTACAGGGCGGACATTATTCCTGTCTGATCAAGGTGGACAGATGGCCAGTCAAGTGGATTAAATGTCTCCATTGCACGAGTCCTGGTCAAAGCCGTTGTAACAACACACAAACACATTCATAACCTCACACCGATCACCAGCCACAGGAGAAGTCAAGACTAATCGGATTCTACGTCGGTGGGGATCGAGTCTTCACTTTCCTAGAGTCTCAGAGATATGTCCATTGGACATGCGCATTACACAGTTTTTAAGATCATTGTCCATCTTCCGGAAGGAAAATATCCAAATCGCGCTGACCCATTTACTCCCTAAACAGGAAAGAACAGAGATATCATATCTTAGTTAATGAGTTCTTCGTTTGGATCGGGGGTCGAAATGTCAAAGTATAAAGAAAAATTTGTCTTATTGTTCAGGCAGTGAGTTCAGAGCTGTTAGTCGGTACTAGTGCTTGCACAGTTTCTACAGAATAAATTGAAATTCCTAGTCGTTTCTCGAATCAATACGTAATCGTGCAGTTCAATGCTGTAACTGTTAAGGTCCTACACCGGCTTCTTTTAAGTTGGTTGATTGTTTGAATTTTAACGTCTTTTTTCAACTAGAAGGTTATATCAGAGACGGCGCTTGAGACAATTGAAAGCGTGCTGCCGTACTGTGATGTACGGAGCGCTGCATACACCATACCCAGTCAAATTATCCTGACACTGGGCCGACCAGACTTAGCACTAAATCCATAATGCCAGACACCAGGCGGATCAGCTGCTAATACCAATTTTGAAGTCTTTGGTTTAAATCGGCCGGGGATCGAACCCGTACCTCCCGATCTCCGAGCGCGTGTGTTTACCGCTAGGCCACAGAGCCGGTACCTTCTTTTCAGATGCTCCTAGTTACAGGCTAGTCCCTCTCACGCTAACTTATACGGTGATGTATTGGAAAAAAGAGTTGGATTATATATACTTCGATTGATGCGTGATATATTGGAAAAATTAGAATAGTGTATTCATCTATTAGTGGGGGATACGCTGGAAAAGCACTACGGACTTTTGTATAGCTAAGGATTTTGATACCACTTAGTTTTACTTTCTAATGTAGGGCTGGAAACGTAAGCAGACAGATCTATTAAGAGCGGTAGAATTTTCTAGCATTTGAAATCTGATTAGAATTAAATCTAAACCAAACTTGATCCAGGATCAACAAGAAAAGTCTTGGTAAGCGGCGACACCACGTCATGTTGTTTTACCTTTACAATGAAATTTCCTGGATTTCACATTTCTGCAGGAGACATATTGCAATTTAATTCTTGTATTTTCTAAACGATGACAATGAGGTGATAGATTAGATGAAAATTCAACCCTGTGCTGACGCGTACTAAGACTTAGGTACTCTTAAAAAACTGCAGCCCCGCCGAAACTTTGTCACTTCGATAGAAATCTATCGATTCGAACCTTTAAACAGGTCAGCGTCTACTTTTATAGTAACGAAGACATTTTTATTTCACAATTTTTTCTTTGTTTGTTATGTTGAGGCCCATAGTTTTTAAATTCAATGAATACTTGCGAACAAGACATATTATTTGTAAGTATGATAGTTCTATCTGACCTGTTGAAATAGTCAAATCGATATATTTCTATTGAGCTGGCAAAGTCTCGGCGGGACCGCAAATTTTCAAAAGTGCCGAGATTTAAATCACCATGTTGTTTTGATTTCTGTTTGGTGTAAACATGGAACGCTCATTTCCTCAGTTTTGATTCTATCGGTTTCCTGCCATACGAGCAGCAAAAATGTCAAGAAATTATTTTAGTTTTCGGACAACGCAGTTGAAACATTGGCGCTGACATCTGAGAAATGCCACCGAAGCGGCTCTTAAAGCAAGTGCGCACCAAAACGTTTAGCTCCCAATAAACCGGAAGTTTGTCTGTTTCCGGTCTGCGAGGGGGTTAAAACAGAGATTAAGCGTTTCGGTAGCACCGTCAACAGCCAACTGCGCATGTGTGCTGCTGCAATCTGACCAATAAGCGCACAGGAATCTTTATGACGTGCTTTGAATCAGGCCGTTGTATCCTACAGGAAACAAGAAGTTTGGGGTCACATTTAACTTTTTGATAGAGCTAGGAAAGTTCATACAATAGTTTTTTTTATTAACAAAAAGATCTTTGTATATAGCTATTGACTAGGATTGATTAACCAACTTAGTTGATTAGTAAACAGAGCAGAACAAATCTCTACCGTTTTATTTCACAGGTCAATAGCAGTAAACTATTAAACATAAAAAAAACCACGACTCACATTGATTTATATGACGCTGTTGTCCGTCTACGGGCTTTCCGTCCAAGAAATTACACTATCGACCGTATAGGGAATGAGATTTCAACAAGAGTAGCGGAACTTTCCTGGT
>BMAT01009274.1:2739-29616 GCA_019649035.1 Elysia marginata
TTCTCCCACTCCTCCACGCCTTGACAAACCAGTGCGAACGCTGTGTTCGTGTGCACACCTACGCATTCCATCCCTTCGTCATTTCTCAGAGTACCAATATGCTGCGCTCGTTGAATTTATCTAGTTCTTGCACATTGTAATATGTTGCACCCCCCTCCCCCCCCCCCATGAAATTGAATAAAGTCAACCTCGCTTAAAGTCAACCCTTTTTTTCGGTCCCGAGGTGTTGACTTTATCCGGATTCCACTGTATAGATGGTAGAGGAGGAAGGGGCAGACCAGATGTCAGTGGTACGATGACATCAAAGAATGGGCTGGCAACTATCAAGCTAGCCCAGGATCATGTGACTTGGAGAGGCGTAGCAAGTCGATCCCATTCCACAGCCGGGGTGACAACAACAACAAAACCAATAAAGTGTGAGGAAATAATTTCCTTTCGTTTGTCTATCCTGCGTCGCTTCGATAGAATTGCCTACTTTTCCGCAAGGTTACTTTTATTTATTCGTAGGTTAAGGCAGAGCCTTGTTCAATATTTCCCATAACATGGTGTTATTTACGTCTGCGTTCTTTAAATGCCAATTAATACCATAATGCACCTATATGTCTACCTATGACACTGACAGAACATACACAAACAAGCGAGCTATGTAAAAACTGAGAAATTATCTCTTTTGTCCCACCAAGACACATACACTAGACTAAGTGATTATTTCTACGTGGAATCCTTAGCGCCTAAGCATTTACAATATAAGTTGTTCCAATTTCACATCTCTGTCGCGCGTTTTAAAAAAGAACCTAGGGCAGATTGGCCGTGTTGGGAAGGGCGATGGTGGATGATTGTAACCTAAAGATTAATACACTCTGAATACATTCGAATTCATCTACCGCGCAGTTGATTGCCAAAAATTGTTTGCCCCAGAGACGATTAAACACGATAGGCTATTATTAATAAATCGTTTAGGAGGAGGGGGGCAGAGACAGCGAGAGAGAAGAGGAGAGAGAGGGAGAGAGATTTCAAATGAAACGTTGATCGCAGCTCATGTACTGGTAGACACTATGCTTTTACTTTAGTTTTAGGGGCCATTCACAAACCATGTGGACAGATTTTGCCCATTTGCAGACCCCCCTCCCCCTGTGGACAGGTGTAGACAAACGACTGTACCCCCCCCCCCTGTTGAAAAGAGCGTGGACAAATGGCTCTACCACTCCTGTTTCATAACCACACTGATCGTTCATGGTATAGACTACACACATCACAAAACACGATAGACAGATTGTCCATAAACGTTGATTGTTTAATTATGATTATCTACCATGATCAGTCGAATGTAAAGAGACAAAATCATTAAATTCTTATAGTACTGTTTTTATCCACAATAGCTCACATCTGCCCACATGGACACACTGCTCAACCCCCTCCCCCCTAAGGACAGGGTGTGGACCTTTTGCACCACCACCCCTCGCTGTCCACAAGGTTTGTGAATGGCCCCTTAGACCTTCAGGCCCGGTTTCAATTTCTAGCTCACTGTTGGCTGCAAGGTTGTGTTCTTCATCACATTTCTTACACTTCATAAAGTAAAAGGACTTTTAGGCACTAGGCAATGGGATAGTTTATCAGCAACTAAAAGTTTATAGGTGTCGATAGGTTGGTTGATAAAGATTTTTAAAGGTATGAAATTAGCAGCAATAATTATACTTTTATTAAGTGGAAATGCCCCAAATGTCTGGCTTTAGTATAGTTTGAACTTTTGACTTAAAAGTAGTAGCATCGGCACCCGTCACCTTATTACTATGGCGTATAGACGGGTTGGTTGATAATGGTATGCATAAAAGTAAAGCTGTCAGGAATTATAACATTATGATTTTACAAAGAAAACCAGACACTTTCCCGGTAGTTGTAAAATAAGATGCACGTGTCAACACAACTTTGTTAAATGGAATACCACACAAACAAGCAACAAAAGTGGCCTTTGTGACCCTTTTCTTTATTGAAATGAAATGAAATGTCCTTGATTGAAAAATCACTCAATCAATGATAACTAGCAAAGAATAAAAATGTTCTTGAAGAAATACATGTATTATCTAAACTTAAAATTACATGTAACTGCATTCTGTACAAAATTAAAACAAGCAAACAAAACAATATACATCATTACATGTACAACAAATGGTTGGAAAAAGAGATAAAAACAACCCCCACATGAAATGATATATATATACTAAATGATCTAATCAATGTTGAGAGTAATAAAATATCAATGAGCGATGCGACATGATGGCATTTTTTAAACACAAAGGCTAACGAACAGCATCATCAATAAAGTGCAGTGGAATCCTGTTAAGATAAACCACATTTAAGATAAATTTTAAGTTAATATATATCCATATCTTCAGCCCCTTTCCATTTTTTTTCTTAATTTGTTAATGCTTAATATGAACTTTGAATAAGATAAATTTTTTTTCCGGCCCACTTGTTCATGTATTTGATAATTACATTTTTAAAAAATATTTATCCATTATTTGTAAGGAAACAAATAAGTTTTTTTTTCCTTACAGATATTTATTAATTAACTGTTTGATAGATATAACCAAAACCGCTTCAATTTACCTTGCCCAAAAAATTAACTGAGAGAGCTTGCTTGCATCAGTTTCAACCTTTTTTTTCACAATACTAATGGCCGTACAGAAATAGAGCTTAAAAAAAAAGAAATTCAGATGCACTGGGGTACCTGCAACATTAAAATCCTGATGCCAGATAAGTGAAATTAAAATCTGTGGCTCAAACATGCCAATGATAAACCCTTAGTTTGGGGTGTGTGTGTGTCAAAAGAAACAAATAGTTATGACTAGTGAATATAAATAAATGGAATGATAATATCAAGACAGAAGTATAGAACAGCAGCAGCTTTTTGTTGTTGTTGATGGTATTTGTCAGGCCAATCTGTCATGATGAAATAGCTTTTAAGAGAAACAGCAAAAACTCTGTATGTGGGAAAGACAACAAATGAGTTTGAGAGATGGATGAGAAATGAGCTCAGAAATGTGAGTTAAGAATATATGCTAGGTAGTTTACTTCTGTTAGTAATAATAACATAACATAATAATGATGATGATGATGATAATCCTAAACATGCTAGGTCATCAAAAGGGGAGCCAATGCTTAACTCCTGGGGCATATCAAGATAAACATAATGATCCAGCGGATGCACGATGCGATGGTGATTGGTAAAAATGTAAATAGTAAAAAAAAGATTGCGATCACCCAACTTGAATTTATAGGGATAAAATAAAACAAAATGGAAAAAAAAACAACCAACATGGCTTCTTCAGTCACAGACATGCTGTGACTTTATACAGTGATGCCTGTAACTGAGGAAACCATTGCAGGCAAAACATACTTCACAGTATCATGCTTGTGACTGACGAAGCCATTGCAGGTGAAACGTTTTAATGTTTTTATTTTGCTCCTGTGAATTCGAGTTGGGTGATTGTCATCTTTATTTTCCTAAAAAATCTTAACACATTGTTATTATTATAAAAACATCAGAAAAAACATAAATGATAATGACAATACACTGCAGTAGTTATAAATAACTAGAACAATATATGACATTTAAAATATTTAACTAATAATTTCATATCACAAAAGCTTTTTAATTGACAAAAAGTATATTTGAACTATAGTATAATTTTTAGATTGTTTGTGTCAAATGAACCCATGACTTAGGAGATGATGAAAGTTAGCAAAAGAAAAAGGCTATGAACCTTTATTGGGGTGATAAAAACAGAGTTTAGTTTAAGCTAATCATCTTTATAGAAACATAATTAGTTTTTGTGCCTTTAAAATACTCTTTAAGTAGAAGCAAATGTTGACATTTACAAAATGCATACCTTTTCTATGCAATTACTACTGAATCTTATTTGTCAGTATTAATATCGTAATTTTTTGTGTCAGCCAACAGGAACAAAAGTTTTTTTTGTCTGTAATAGAAGGCAATAAACAATTAAACACCACATTACATAAACAATAACTTAAGACATTTATTCTTGCCACTGGAATCTAACACATCACTGTATGATGAAAACAATTCTGACATTGACAAACTAACAAAACAAAATTCAAGATAAGAATCTACAACTTCCCAGAATTGGACCTTGCTTATCGGAAATTGTCAGGAGATGGTTGATTTTTTCATGATTTTCCTAACTACCCGTACTTGAAATTACAGTTTCAATCCCAACCATGTTAAAATTTATGATAATCCACATTGTCTCTTTTCGGGGTCTAAATTAATGACATATCAGACTGTGAGATTATGAGTGTATGAGAAAATTTTTATCCCATTGAATAATTTTATGTAGTTGGGATTCAGCTCTGCCTTCAGCCATAAAACAAAATGACAAAGATTGTCAATGGCATGACCATGCAGTCACCTAGCATTATTTGGCATGGTAAAAGGTTAAACTGGACCTGTCCAGGTAATTGTTGCATCAGGATGGCCATGTGTGATTTGAGCACAACTCTTGAGTTGATTAACAAGCCTGTCTATTGGGTTGCGATAAGCACCAGCATTCTTGAGTTAATTAACAAGCCTGTCTATTGGGTTGCGACAAGCACCAGCATTTGCCATTAAGCTCGTTTGGTAAGCATGCTATGAACATGAGGATGGTTCTTCACTTCAGGGGAGAAACAGCGGCAACTGGTAACAATCATCGCATGTAACAGTGCTAGCCTGGTGAAAGACTTAGGCAAAATGAAAGCAATTTGTCCCAGCAACTTTTGATGGCCATACATTAGTCTTCTTTAAGATAAAAACTTTTTCTTCTTTAAAATAAAATTTTTTTTCTTTTTTTTTTCTCTTCATACAAGTAAATTTTGTAAAAGTTTCACGATTTGATATGCCCTTCCCAATTTAAAAGGTATTTACATAGAAAAAAATTCAGTTTCTTTCAAATCTCTCCCTATTTGCTGGGTTTCCAAGGCCCCAGTTTACTGAAAAAGATTAGGATCTTTCAAGCAAGTGTTTTCAGCTTGTTTCTCAGTAAACCTTGTGCGAAAAGCCCCCCTAAATGCTACGATATTGTTCACTATGAATGCCTTAGCATGAACATAGAGTAGCAGATACAATCAAAAAGATCCCATACAAAGACTGAGGTGGCTGGGTAATGTTGAGAGGCGTTAAAAAAATGACTGTTTTACTGATATCTGCCACAGAGTTGAGAGAAAAGACCAATATTTAAGTGCAACAACTTGCACAAAGCCAGTTTGCCCAATATGCATTGGAGCCAGCATAAAGGGAAAAATTGCAACAGAAAAACTACTGCGAGAAAACTGTGACAAAAAAGAGCAATTTTGCCTGGAAGCAACCTTAATCTTGAACAGACAGGGAAACAACAGTGGCAAAGTGGAAATAATACCAATACACAGCAGTGCAAAACCTAACTGATATGCAATCTTTGCCACAGAAATATAACTTTGTCTATAGATCAAATTTTTTTTTAATAAAGTAGCTGGAGAGAAAGGGTTCCTACCTAAGTTACTATAATTTAGACTACTTGAGCTAAAATAGACCATGTGCAAAGCCAAATAAATTTCTTTTACATAATTACACAATAACATTGGCAACCACAATGCCTGGTGAAAGAAAATATTGCAATTGGGCACATAAATGATTGTTCCTACAAGCAAAGATGAAGTTCAAGATTACTGCTACAAGAAAAAAAAAGGATTCAAAACAATTTGCTAAGATAATACAAGAGAGTAAAGGACAGCATCCCTATTGTTTGAAAAGATAAAAAAAAAAACATGATTAAAATGCATTCACATTACAAACCTTATGCAAAAGTATCAACAGGTTTACAAAAATTTGATTATTCAAAATAACATTTTCGTTGCTTATTGATTTTTAATGAAAAAAAAAACATATTGGAGGCATGCATGTAGCCATAAGTTTAAATTTGCAGCAATATTACTTCACCTGAAGTGCTAGTTATCTTCACATGCATTAAAAGTTAGAGTAGAGAATAAACTCATCTTAACTGTACATAAAGAATCAAAGAGGTAAAAAAGTTACCAGCAAAGTAAAATAGAAAAAAAATCCAAACACCTGGGCTTTAAAAAGTATTAAAACATTTTGATATTTTGAATATAGGCATAAATAAAGAGAACTTTAATAAAAATTCACCCAAGGTTAAATGAATATCGTATTGCAGTAGTGAAAAGAAAGTCAAAGAATGTTCCCACAGAAAAGTGTGCACTGAATGACTGATCATATTGCAGTCTGACTCAATTCTCACAAGTGGCAGTAATGATAATGTGTCAACAAGGGCATGCAAATAACACAGCCAACAAGACCCTGCCGATTCAGTTACTTTACTATACTAGGTGTTCCATTGATCAGTAAAACCAAAGTCTCTGATAATTCTTGATAATTTGTGCAGTTCAGCAGAAATGGCACTTTGAAATACCCTTCAAAACTTTAGTTTACAAAAATGCATTTTAGTTTTCAACGACATTAAAAAAAAAAGTTGCTATGAACTTCAATGATATGTGACTTATAATAAAATATGTATCAAATTAATATAGACAGAAATCCCATCATATTGTATGATGTTCTGACGTTAGGATACATAATTATTGTTGTCAAAGATTAGGATACTAAAAAAAAATATTGGTGTATATTTATTTCATCCATAGCAAGTTGCAAAAATATTGTTCACGGGCAGCACACATACAACATATCTCTTGTAACAAAATATCCCATCAGTGGCTTGAATGCTGAAGTAAATATGCTGTCTGAATCAAAATAATGCTTTGCTAAGAAGATTGAAACCAATTGATTTTGCTCCTTTCACATAAAAAAGAATTCAGATAGATAAAATGATTTTTTATTATCATAATTATCAAGAAAAAAATCACAACCATTTGAATTGGACCCTTTGTTTACACAAACTGTAAATAATGAGAAGAAAACCAAACTTCAAAATAATGGTCATTGCTTGAAGAAAATTCTGCCATCAAGATTTATAGGGGACAGATACATCCCTATCAATTAAGACACCTTGACAATGATAAAAAATCATTTGTGAGGGGCCATTTATTATAATGGCTCACGCTTGAAAGCTTAGTTTAAAACACATATTTACATTTAAAACTTTTGCACTTTTTCTTAGTAAACAAGGATATCCATGTTTTTTAGACAGTTTTAGTCAAATTTTAGTGTCCAACACCTTTGAGGGGTAAATATATTGAAAAATTGGGCATTCAACTAAATTGCACTGGCTAAAAGGCTATTATCTCATTCCAAATTTTATTATCCTCTTGATAAAGAAAATATCTGTGTGGTGTCTTGGTCTAGTGGTAGACGCTTGGCTTTTGGACAGAGAGGTCAAAGATTTGAGTCCTGCTTTTGGCAGGTTGATGTTTAGTCGTTGAGAAAGGCTATTTACAAATTACACACATTTCTTTGCATCACTCGTGCGAAATAGGAGTACCTGACTATAGGCTGTGAAAGATCTTGTCAGACTGCTAGAGTGATGCGCTCTATTTGCTTCCCCTCTATGAGTTCAGAAGGTGCTTTGGTTGGTGATGGCCTGTTGGGAAACCCATGTAAAGCGCTATAGTGAATAAGCGCTATATAAAAACGCTCTTTACTTTTTACTACCAATCACTTTAAAAGAAACGCAAAGCAGAATGTACCTGCACCTCTTTCAAGTAAACAAAATGGTAATGAATTAGTGAAATAAACTTTGTAAAACACCATGGGTCAATTATTAAATATGACATGACTTGTTCAAGAGAAAAAAAGGCATAAAATTTCCACACATTGTCAGTCTGGACTAAAAATCACCAGGCTGCACCAAGAGGTAGAAAACAACCCCCTACATAATACAATTTACACTGATATGTGGCAAAATCTGCCACTGAAATATCTGCCACTTGGTACACTTCTGATAGGTCGTTTTGCTTGTCATAGCACCTTAAGGATGCAACAATGAAACAAACAGGAAAAATCATGGTGCTCTTGGAAAAAAAAGAGTCAAGTGAAAGTAAAAAAAGATGCATGTTTGTTCATTAATTTTTTTTTTTGTTAACCTCTTAAACAGATCTTCATTTGCCTTCGTATCTGCTATTTTTTAAACCTAGGTTGTCCTTTTTTTAAGGCAACAACAAAAAATAACTCGTATTGAAAAACATTTTTTTTTATCCATCAAACAGAAAACTTGTATAAAAAAAATTTCTATTTACCCAACAGGTTTCATTAATTTTTGTAATAGATTCATCCATCTTTGTAATCAATACCAAAATGGTAACTGGTTATGTTCACTTCAAATTCAGGTAACATCTTACAGTCATATATAACTGTCAGACATCAACTTAACAGCTTGGTGAGAAATATGGAAAACAAACCACATGGTATAGGTCATGACATTCAAACCTAATAGACTCAAACACTGGGATACAAATGTTAAAGACCAACTACAAACATGGAACACAGAAAGGTCTCTATGTAGAAAAACAGTCACAAACGTTGCTCGTTGAAACAATAAAAAAAAAAAATTGATAAAGAGCAAAAATAACCATAATAACCTGCACCACAAGCCCATGTGTACTATATAACCATTATTGAGATGCTGTAGATAAAACTGCAAATTAAAAATTATTTAGTAAGGTAAACATTCCAGCTCTAAGAGTACAGACAAAACAAGTAAGTTATTGGCTTTAAGCCTTCATTAAAAAAAATGTTTGAGACACTCACATCAATAGGCACACGACTAATAAAAGAAAAGCAATATTATTATAAAACAATACAAAATATATAATAATGATAAAAGTAAAGAAAAAAAAATTTGTTAAAAAAGTGGGTAAAGAAGAAAATAAAAGTACCTAGAATTCTAGATACAGAAACTATTTTGCAGATAAAACTGGCAGTTTATAAAGAGAAATAATCAGCAGCTTTAGCTCATATTTATCTCAATGAAAATTATTGGTGGCTTTATAAAACCTAGCTTAGAGTCCGAGACATGTTGTGCTGTTGTTGCCTTTTGAAAGAAATTGTGTATAGACAAGAAGAGCCCTCTGAGTTTTTCAAATGTCTAAATTAACCTAATGTAAAAAAATCGCACCTCTTAAAAATAAAAGCCTGGTACATGTATGTTGAATCACCTTTTTCCAACGACAGGGTCAGATCAAAGTCCACTCATTTTACAGGACAGGGTCTTTCCTGCCACCAGCTTGGGTTCACCTGCAGTGCCCACACCTCTACTGGGATGAATTGGTTCTAAAATTTCTTGGCTCATTTACCACATCAATGAGACTATGTTCAACTCCCTTATGTAGAAAATCCTATTTAAACTTAGAAATGGAGTTTAGAGAACACACCTACCAAACTTTGCTTTTAGTCAAGTACAAATAGATCTATAGTCTCCTAGCCTTGGTCTGGGCCAGTGGCTCTTGTTGAAAAGCTTTAGATAAGATCTATCTTTGTACAGAGGCAACTGGTCTAACAGGAATCAAATGACTAACATTCTTTACAACTTCTTATAAGATATTTTATCATAACGACTTTCCTCTGAGTTATCTCCCTTTTTTTCCCTAGTGCATATGTATAGGGTTCTTCAATTTCATCCAGGAGTCCTAACCCTGCAGTGTTGCTTCTAACTTTGTTCAGCCACAAAACAAATAAACAGACTGTGAATATTGTCTAAGTAGCACAAATAAAGAAGATCTTAAAAAAGCCACTGAGTCACATCAATATGTTTAGGACAAAAAGGATATTTGCCTATTATATTTATAAAATTGTAAAAATTATTGAAAACAAAAATCAGCCGATAAATACAGATACGTGCAGGCGGTCAAATAAAAAGAAAATCACCTCTCAATTTATATCAGGATCAAAATACAAAAATGCTGAATATTTAAAACAAAGAATTCTCAATGTTTTTCCTGCTAAGTCAAACACACATCAGATCTCACAGACTTCTGGAATATGTTTTAAAAACAAATGGTCATAAAAAAATGTTTTGATTACCTGCTTGATTCCCTGAGGAATGTAAATCATTTACATGTATTACACACCTACTTTATATCAAATTAAAATTTCACATAACCAACTCCACACAACAATTACAAATGGCAAGTAACAGCCATGCCACTTGAAATTGCACTTGCACAATCGCAAAATTTTTTTCCTCAACCAATAAATACAATAAAGTTTTTTTTACCATACTTTACACAAAATATTACACATGTACGCAAAATCATCCTCAAATTACAAGCTAAATCTGTGACGGTTTTTTTCCACTGCTTTTAAACAATATTTTATACCACCTTGTCACACAAGAATGGCTTTCCCAAACTTGCAACTTGAAATAGATTGCTCTAAACCGGTTTCCGTTATGTGTATAAGTGGTAAAGCAAATCAAATAAAATCTATGGTACTACGCATCAATCAGCAAATACATGTATGTCCCATCAAAGCTTTAATTATAGCTTCTCTCTTTGACCCTGATAAACGAGGGTTAAAAATATGTAGTCAAAAGATGTTCGATTACCATGTATTGGTCAGGCTATACTTAACATACTCTGACGCTTTTTATGGTAACTTGCATAATGTACAAAAACGCATACACATACATTCTATATACACTAGCATTCAAAAACCACTGGGATTAATAAATAGATACAGAAGGCTTATGTGGTTTAAATATGATAAGAAATGAATCTACAAAGATGTTATTAGCATGTGGTTATGTCTTTTGTGCTTGATAAAAGTCTCATCATGCTGGGTTGTTTAAGTGTAGATACTCTAATAAACAGCCCATGGCACCAAAATAACCCTGCAAAGAATAAAGAAATATAAACTTGATATATATTTACAGCTACGGTAATAATGTTTTGTTGAAGTTTCATCTTTAAAGAATCTGATTATTGAATATTATACACCTGTTAGTTTTTATTATAATCTAGTGCAAAAATGTAAATAGCATCAAATATATAAAAACAACAAAAATTTAAACATGAACAAAATTTGTTTCACCTGCTTGGAGTAAATCTATAGGCTTAAGGTATAAAATGTTCATAAGCCACATTTTTTTTAATGATTATGAATCTATTCCCAAAAAGCTCATGTTATGACTCAAGTGAAACATTAAGTTAAGTCTCAAAACTACATGTAAAATGTTCAAAGCAATATCTAAACTCATTCATTTTACCAAGGTTAAAAAGGGAATGGGGTGAGTGGTGGTTCTATCAATAAGGCCGTTTACCACCATGCGGAAGGTTCCAAAGTGGGCAAAATTTTATTCCCTTTTGTGTGCCTATCAGGCATTGAATGGGTAGCTAGGTCTCTTAAGACTCCGCCAAAATAAAGGTGACAATGAAAGCAACAGTAAACTACCTCAAGTAAAGGATAACTTTATTTTTAAAAAGAGAATGAAATCTAACAACTGTCTGAACGTAACTGTGCACATGTGACTATACCAATCGTAATGACTTGGGAGACTATGCTAAATCAAAGGGTCGAGACTAAATAAGAGATGAAACTTAATTCAGGGATTTTGTCACCAGTGGATTTTAAATGAAGCTTTAGTTTTTCTTAAAAATCAAAGCGTTGAATTTGATAGCTAAAACTGAAGATTAATCTTTCCAACATCTAAAATTATCTTTTCCCAGTATATGAACTAAGAAAAAAAAATGCAATTGAAAAGTTTATTGATTGATGTGAGCAGAATATGAAAAAAAAACACATAAAAGGATATACAAAGATATTTGATATTGTTGCATTTAAGGAGAATATCTGTCCTCACCTCATGTTCTAGAAATAATGCTTTTAAGGATCCATTTGACCAATACTCCATTGCAAAAGCCAAAAGCTTCATTGAGATAGTATTAACTCGTAGAAAATTACCAACAAAAACAACACGTTCAATTTTCTGTAGAAGATAAGAAAAACAAGCACTTGAGCAGGATATTTTTTAAAATCTTCAAAAATGTTAAGAATTTATATTAAAAAGAAAGAAACAAAAATCACACAAACAAGAATTCTTCGACTCTAAATATCTTCAGATTTATAATAACTCTGGCGAAAACCTAAAGTTTACAAATCACCCAAGAGTTGCCATACCTTAGTACTACAAAATGTTGACTTTAGAGAAAGATTGTCACCAATACCTTAAACAAAAAAAAAAAAAACAACTTTCATGATCAACAACATTTAACTTTTGTCCTCTGATTTTGCTTTGTCAAATTTTCATATCAAAACAAAATGTTAAAAGAGACATGACCCGTAGAGTGAATCAAAGACATTCTATTTATCTATAAATTTGTATGACAGCTAACTTTTTGAAACATTATTTCAAAACTCTTGAAAAACTCAAAAATACAGAAAGACAAGGAGAGCTCAAAACTTCCTGGCTTTACCTCTGTTTTGGCACACATCCTTGCAATAGAACCTATATTATTTGTTATCGTCACAAGTGTGGCCCGCGCCAAATCCTCTTTCTTGGCAGATTTCCTCTTCTCTTTGCTCATCATCTGACCAAAACTGAAAGATGACAGACAGAATTCTTAAGCATTCAAAAGAGGTTTGAATATAGTAAATAAAAGATCCAGTGGACAGCAAACCTTTTTTTAATTCTTGAGGGGTTTTCAATTGACAAACTAAAGAGTTCTTCAATTACTATGTAGTTTATTCAAAACTAAAAAATTTAAGTACATGTAATAACTCTTTCTCACAGTATTTTTTGTACATGTTTTGCTGAGTTTTTACTTAGAGGAAACCAAAATACGAGGTTGATAGGATTATTGTCTGCTGTCTCTGACTCTACCTGTGGTGTTTGGATGTAGCAGTAAATTTGTGCTGTAACAATGTCTGGCATGGAGTGCCAAGAGTAAATTGGTGTATTTACATGACATTTGATCCTTGTACCATACATAGTTATGGCACAAATTTACTGCCACATCGACACATCATGTGTGGTGTTGGAGACTAAGGTTATTGATAAAACTTGAAAAGTAAAAAAAACTAAATACCGTTTAATACGAGGATGTTTAAAGATCTCTATAAATGAAAATCAGAGAAGCTAAGATTTTAGGTATGACAAGGAGAGACAGGTTTAAAAAGATAATACATATGATATATAAAGTTTATGAAAGTAAAATGCTTAAAGGTATATGAAAGGAATAACAACTTTTCAGTTTTATATAACTACAAAAATGTTCAACATGCGAAAGTGTGCACGTTCACAAAATAACATTTAATTTTTACTTCATGAAAGATAAGGATTTAAATACAAATGAAACAGTAAAAATTCGGCCAGTTTTTAAAGCTTGTTAAAAAGACTTAGAATAAAAATATGTTCTGTGCACACCATATATTATCCATAAGTCCAAAATACTCACCTGCTGGCTACAGTATCGCCTTTCAGGCCAAATTTGTTGTAGTCGCCACCATAAATGTCTTTCACGAGTTTGTCGATGTTCTCACTGTCTCCCTTTGATGCTAACTCAATAGCTTCCTCAAAAGAGTCGCAGCCGGTCAAGAGACAGCACAAGCCAAGGAATGTTCCACCACCTAAGCTGAAGAAGTAAGCAATAAATTGCAGGTAAATGTAGATCTTTTAGATCAATAGACAATTTTCAAGGTGTATATTTTCCTTCTTTATTGGCTACCAGCTTCCCTATTAAATTTTAAAAAATAACCGAAACTTCTGATTCAGTTCAAGTGTTGGGCCAAACCTAAAATTTTGATATCACTTGGTATCACAAGTCCAGGGTGAATGAGTCAGATGTCAAAATTTTCGCCTTCAAAGGCGCTTCGATTTTAAACAAGACATTTTTCCAAGCTTATAAACGTAAAAAATTTCCTAAAATTATCAATATTTTATGAAAAGGTATTAAAACTTATGCTGAACTGAAAGTACAGAAAAATAAAATTTTAGGAGACTAAAATATGGACTTTCAACTTCCTGACTCGTTTACACTGAACGCAAGACAAATGCACTTAAAAAAATCTTTTACCACAAAGGGAAGAAATCTAATCTGACTAGATGAGAAATACATTCACAAATTGAAAGCCCCATCGCATTTGCGTCAAAATAATGTGCCCTTGAGATCAAATAGATAAAAAAGTCCTGTAAATGTTTTTTTCTCTCACCACTAACATGTTTCTTTTACACTTCAGAGCTGTAAAATTTGCTTATGAAATTTTTCTGTTACTTCGAGTAACATTAACACAACTCTATTGTAATCCTGTTTTAATGACTTGAAAACAAAAACCGGATGAATTTGTTTAGGAAATTTTCTAAACATAACATTCGCAACATGTCTGAATATATTAGAAAACAAATCACAACAGCCTGGTATTTTTGTTAGGAGTAACAAACACGGTCAAGAGCTTACCTTGTTCCACTGACTCGACTGTATTGAGATTTAGAGTGCACAGAAAGAATGCTGACCCCAGAGCCGATGTTGACAACTAAATAAGGGTATGGGTTCTGGAAGTCAAAGGGCATCTTTTCACAGTTGTTGGGGTCCAAAGGATTACAGAAATAGTAGCATTCTGAATTCAGGTTGTACCGGTCAATATAGTGAATGCCTTTTACTAGAGAGTCCAATTCATCATATTTGTGTAACTGAAGGTGAACTTCCTGAAAAAAAAATGCAACTGTTTACAGTCGTATGAACAAAGCCAACGTAATCACATTAATTAAATTGTCTTAAAGATCAACAACATGAAGCAGGAATCAAATGCATCAAACAGCCTTTATGGCAATAACCTACATAGTAAAAAAAAAATTTCATGGAGATATAAATAGTATGGAGAAATAAACAGACCCCAAATTAGTACATAAAGTCAATGGTTTGTCACATTGTTGGCAGGTAACATCCACTTTTCAGATAAAATAATCACCAAAGGAGCACAGCAGAAGAAAAACCAAGGTATAGCCCAAAAAGCTAAGCTATTGATACATGGAAACAGCTATTAACAAAGAAAATAAAGGCGTGGTATGGATATTCATTGAACCAGTATAGATTTGACAGATCTAGAGACAGGCTGGTGAGAGTCAAACTATTTTATTACTGATTTAGACTTGACACAGTGCTGCTGTAGTTGAGTCACAAAGTTGCAATTGTCTTATATTGTTAGAATCTTGGCTATATCTTTTAATGATCCTCTACTTAGTAAGCAACTCTCTTGTTTTGTATAACTAAAATGTATGACACTACAGACACAGAGAGAAAAAGAATTTCTTTTTTAACTCCCTAGATGCCATTTATCAATCTACTTTATAATTACAACTAGGTTTGCAATGACTTACCTTGTCTAGATTTAAAATAAAACCCCAACGAAAATCAGTCTGAGCCCAAGCCATTAAAGTAAAAATAGCATCTAAATCCCCACAGAAAAACCTTAAACATTTATAGCAACCAGTTTTAACTTTTTCGCAATGACTTCATGACTGGATTTATCATTTGGTCATACTATTTTTGGACAATATTCTGATAGGTCTACGATCAACAACAAGTCACCCCCTAGTTTGAAACTTATAACTCAGTACTGGTATATGCCAAGTTCTGTAATGGCATCGCAATTACTGCATATTATCTTGTATATTAGGTTTTTATCAAATACAATATTAATGTTCAAAATCAAATTACTGGAAATAGACCAAGCCCTATTGCCAAAAGTCTAACGTTGATGAAAAAAAAATCCTGATAAAATACACAGCTTTTCTTCTTTAAAAGTCTGGTCTCCATGAAAGCAGATGTTTGAAACTAATATTTGTTGAAAATCAACTGAGTTGTCCATCTAAAAATCAACAATGTGACTAATGTAAAACTGTGGCAAGTCTACCTCTGAGGGTCGATCTAACTGGGCACTATGTTAAGCCCATGTAACTTCATGCGTCTTGCATTCTATCTAAATGAGTTTTAAGTTGCAAAACCTAGGCTTTCAAAGTTAAGATGGTGTACAGAAGTCAAATTTTTCTTTATTTCAAATATTGGCGCTAAAACCATTCCTGAACAGTTTTAACAACTGACTCAACTTGAAATTTTATGTTTCATTTGTTTAATTTTAACTGGTTAGGTTGTTATGGGTTTTACACCTTTAAAACTATAGTTATCTAAACTTCAAACACAATTTTCTCCCCTTTCTGAAATTTTACAAGTTCTAACCCTGCCAACTTGAAATGGCTATAACTTCAGACAAAAGCATGACAAACTTTTTCTGTTTGTTGTATTTGAAAGTCAAGAAATAAAATTTATGTAAAAAAACGGACTTGTTTTAAACCAAAATGGATTAGAAGGACCCCAAAATTCAGGTTTAAAAGGAATCTACTGTGTCTTACAACTTATGGTTTTGACTTAAAACTCATTTTGAAATGTTTCAAGACACATGTATAAAATACTTTTTAGAAAATAAAAGGCCAAATACATTGAAAAAGGTCGATTGAGAGGTTACATTTCAGATACATATAAAGAAGCAAACCAAAGCTTACAGATTCAAACACCTCCTCGAACATGTATGCCCCTCCGCCCGTGGCACATATGCCACTGGCTAGACCAGAGAATTTCCTGTACTTGGCCAAGTCTATGAAAGCTGGCATCTGTGATGTTGGGAATCGGATAAAATGGATCTTGCCTTCCCTTCCACATATATTCTGGTTTGTCATTTCAAGGTGGACATCTCTTATTCCTGTAGTTCCATAAGCAGTGCTACCCATTAGATAGCGGTGGATGGTTCTCAGAGTCTGTTGCTCTGCCAGATCAAAGTCATCTATATTGTCTGGCTCAAAGTACACCAGCTTGGTGAGGGTTCCTCCAATGTCCATGCCAAATAGAGGCATGGCTGAGGGGAAAAAAAACAACAAAAATTTTTAAAAAATCATTGTATACAAGTACCAAATGACTTAACTAAATCAAGACTCATATTTTATTACAGGGACATAACGGTTGATAAGTAATTGAAAAAAAACAACACCCAAAACAAAACATTGAAACAAAAAAAAAAATCGAACCTTTTTTAACTCATAGATTCTCTGTCATACAAAAAAAAACCCATTGCAAAATTTTGTAAAACTAGATGATTCAATAGTGGTCAACTGCAGTGGCACCCCCTACAGCGGGACCATCTCCAGAGCAGGGTCTCTGAGGAATCCCCCTTTTGTTCTCTAAATAAAATCTATTATCTTATCTGTGCATGGGTTTAACAGGACAAGAACAGGCCTGAATATGAATACAGCGGGAGAAATAAACCAAACTTTAGAGAAAATAGAGTAAAAAAATTTAAGAAACTTATCCGTAAACACGATGGGCAAACAAACATAAGACCATAGGCTCATTGTCTGTGGGCTTGGCTTAGCTTGTGGTTACATTGCAACCCAAAGCAAGGTTCACACGAGCCTTTATTTGCCTAGTTCACAAGTCAGTATGTAATGTATGAGAGGAAGGGAGAGGTGGGCTTAGGACTGCATTGGCATTGGCCTGTCCAGTGCACTATGATGAGACATTGCAGGCTTGGAGCGAGATGATATGTGCACATGTATCTATCTATGAGCACATAGCATCTGCAAAATGATGTGAATGATGATTGTGGATGAAGAGAGGAGGGAAGGGGTGAGAAGAGTCGTGTTACGGGCCTAGATGAGAGTGCCATGAAAGCAGAGTTTTTTATTTTTTTTTTTTTAAATTTTTTTTGATAACTCTCCTTTACATTCATATTACGGGAACATGCATAAAGCCGGATTTTTCTTTTGGAACTAAAAATACCACTGTAGACATGTTCTACTTTATATAGTTTTAAAATAAATTGAAAAAGCTTGTATAAGCAATATACCACTTAAATCTATGATGAAACCATAATTATGTTATTATTTCTTTTTAAGGGAGCAAACAATGTATCTTGTAAATAAAAGAAACAAACATAGAGGGAAATACTAAATCAAACCTTTTAGTTCTTTCTGAAATGCTAAGAGCAGAGAAATTTAAATACAAGGCCATTCATCTATGAGCAATGAACTAAACTGTTAAAACAATATGAAAAAGCAAGACAGGTCTAATGTACGTCAAAAAGCTCTTTTTTATATGTGAACACTAAAATTAATCTTTATTATAAACGTAGTCTAATAACTGTTTTATCATCTCCCCTCTTAAATACCACAATCATATAAGAGCCCAATTTTTTTTCCACACACTTCTCAGTTCAAAGAATTCTTATCGTGTAAAAAAAAAATTAAAACACCAACTGAACTAAAACAGATAAGGGCCGTACTATCTTTAAATGTAGAGACTAAAAGCGGGCCAATGCAGAAGGATCAGAAAGCTTCAGTTATAACTTATATTTCTTTAATCTTTTGAAGGGCAGTATAAGTACTTTTGCTTTTATTTAACCTGAATTAAAATTTTAAAAACTTTATACATGAGTTTACTGACTTGTGCCGGACTTATCTTGGCATCATGTGAGAATGCCCAGACAGATTCAAGATTCAAAACAATTTTTCTTCTAATCTCAAGCAAAAATAGTCTAAGATTGATTAACTTAGCTTTTCCATGAATTCATGTACCAGTTTGGGAAATGGCCCATTACAATGCTAGGGTTAAAATCATAGTTGATTCCATGGTCATTAGGCATAAAATATTAAATGTTAAATCCTTAAAATAAAAAGGCTCTCAGTAAAGGAAGACATTTATAAACTACAGCTTAGGTTTACCATGAGAAAAGAAAAGCTACACCTTCATGAATCACGTCAACAATTGGAGAATAGTACAAAAAGTAAAATGAGAATAAAAACGAAAATTTTAAGTTACTGAATTATATTTCAAATAAACAGCGGAAGAAAAAAAATTTTCTCGTTGATTGATTTCTTTTGACAGTAACTTTGAAAAAAGGTTTTCTTTATATTATGACACAGCTTAATGGCAATGATAATTTTAATTTTCTATCACAGAAAGCAGAACATTTTTAAAGAAGAAAATAGATTCCAAATGAAAATGAAAAGAAAACAAAATCAATAGTATGAGTACTTACAGTTGCAATTATCATTATGGATAAAAGTATGGAAAATCAACATTCTGCACAAATGAAATCTAGAGGCCAATAAACACTTTCAGAAGTTTTCCAAAAAATCCCAGGGAATTGTCTTTGTTGGAATATCAACACTGGTAACATGAGAAACCTCCAACTTATCCAAAATATAGTAAGTAACACTGAGAGAGTTTGCTTTGAAAATGATCAGCTGTTGGCTATCACATGTTGTTTTAAGTAAGACTGCCCCACTCAAGGCTGCAATGATAAGAATCCTAATTGAGATTCAAATGTAGATTTTATATGCCTAGGGTAATAGATACTACCTAAATGCGTATGGTTATTGATTGTTCATGCTGCATAATGAGGTTGTCGCCAAGTGTAAAGTGTGTGTAACGTGTGCCTGTGGGTGTAGGTTAGGTAAACCAACCTTTAGGTCAAGGCATAACAAATTTGCAGAGCTCATGAAAATTTGATGCTGACCATATCAAATTGAAGTATTTACAGTGCGTTACACACAAGCTGTCATCCCTTGTCATCCCTGCTCCAATTTCATATACAGAACTGAGGTTGTTACTTCTTTCTATAGATCTCTATCATGTTTATATATAAATTGCTGGTTGCTTAAATTTAATTTGAAAAGCTGTTTGCTAACTAGTAACTAAATTATCAAATAAGAACAATAAATTTGACACAGAGTAAAAGGCAAATTACTTGTTATACACTGAAAACTTACTTCAGCTTTTGTAAACATAAGAATTTTAAAAAAGGGGGCTCAGTAGGATAAAAAATTTCTTAAAAGGCACATGTCTTTCTTGTAAGTCCCATTCAACTCTTAAAATGTGGCTGCCAGCGGAACATGGATCCAATTTTTGTGCCACGCGCCACAAAAATCTACGTTTTAAATAAAATATAAGTGTTAAAATGATACAATTTTTTTAAAAGTTAAAAAGAAATTAAAATCATTAGCAAAGCCATATACACTGACAACTTATTTCCATTAAAAAATATAATATTAACTTTATGAGCTTGAACACTGCTTAAGCGCTGGAAGTCTTAAATAACTGAGCACCTGAACACCGGTTAAGCAGTGGAAGGCCTATTGCTTACATTACTAAGCACCGGAACATTGCTAAAGTGAGGGAGCTAGGTTGCAGCATGGTAAGGTACATAGGGTCTTTTTTCGACCAATCAGACAGTCAGATATAATTCAGATCGGTGCAGAAGTAAAAAGAAAAACATGCACCCATGTTAATTTCAGGGTTGTGAATGGTCCATGAAAGAAAAAGCTGAACTCAACGGGAGACTATTAGTGCTTTAAAATCAATAGCACTATGGAGTAACAATAAACAAGGGCAACACTCTAAGTTGTGTTCTTACTTATAAGTCCCATTCAACTCTAAAATATGGCTGCCAGCGGAACATGAATATCCAATTTTTATGCAAAGCAGCGAAAAAATCTGGGGTTAAAATAAATTGAAGTGTTCAAAAGCTAAAAAATTTGAAAAAGTTAAAACGAAGTTAAAATCATTTTGGAAGCCAGACTGTATACCCTGAAAAAGCTGGGTGATGAAATGGATTTCATGTAAAAATTTATTTTACCGGAGCTCTAAATTGTCTCCAATTATTGGTTTGAAAAGTTTAAAAGTCTTGGCAGAAGTATAAGACAAAAAATGAAACCTTAAACTTACACGGCCTGACATGCGGGTCACAGAAAGAATCTGGACTTCCATTGCGGATTTTGTTGAGATTACAATCTTCTCTCTCTGACTGAGAACTGTCTTCAAGTCCATTACTACTGGGTGGATCCTCAGGGTGACCATTGGATAAGGTGTGGTCCATTCTTTAGACTTTACACAGGGTGTCTAACTGCTCCAACTAGTTCAATCCATCATGTTCCTGTTAATACACTGAAATTTGAAAAAAAAATTAAACTTTGAGAGAGAACTCTTCAGAAAAATATGATGTGCCTGCATCTCCTTTTTAATATACTTTGCTTCAAATATGTTTACATCATTTATTAATTTAACCCTCTTTACTATGAGCTACATCTTGTATGACATGATTTCATCAGTGTGTATTCAGTCAGTAGTTAAACGTTACAACCACATTGTGGATCTCTCAAGTTGTCCTTAACATTAGCAAATCGTGCCCTGGTCATGTCTCCACTTTTCAGGCACAGTCAACAGTTGTATCTAGTGGCAATCTTGTGATGTTAAAAGCTTGAAGCCAATTTTCTCAAAGTATGTCCAGTGGAGAAAGAGCCTTGTCACTCTCAGAGCGCAAAATGATCCCTATAATCCATGCCATTTAAAATACTGTAATAACAAATGGTGTCTTTTCTTCTTTTTAAAATTACAATTTACAGCTTTTAATATTCGTTTTTCTTTTTTTAATTCCTGAGTGATATTATGAAAAAATAAAAGCTGTTAATGAATGTTCAAGAACAAAAATTTTATCTGTGACCATGCGGCTTGTAACCAGCACAAATGAGTTTATCAAAAACAGTTTCTAGAATTCTCTTCTATTGGAATGAGAGTAGAGCGCAAAGCTGCTTGCACCCAATCTGCTTCAAAGAGGAAGTTTTCCAAAAGAAATTGGTATTCTAATCTCGTTCCCAATTCTAGGGTTAAAAGCTAAAGCTGAAAGTACGTAAAATCATCAAAATTATCTAACCATGTAATCACAAGTTAAACAAAAAATGCATTTGTTATAAATAATAATTACAAAGGTAAATTTTTTGTAAATTCATCTTCATCAAATCAGTAAGAAGTATATATATACAGAAATCAAATGGCTACAAATAAATGCAGGCAAAAGCAGCTCTGCTGCTTCAACACTTCAAAACAGCAATTAATCATTTAATGAGAAATTCTGTGTGACTAAAAATTTCAAACTTAACATATACATTATTTGGTAAACATGCCGGATCATATCTAGAGAGATGACAAGATAATCTCCAAAAATCAACATGCTAGCAGTGGTCACACTGAATTATTGCTTATTTAGATTGTTAGCCCTGTACTGCTGTAGGCAAAAATCACTTGGTTACTATAAACACTGATGTAATATTATAGTCATATTCCAAAATTGGAAATACATGTAAATTTTCTTTGAAATATGATTTTGGTTGCAAAATTATTTACATGAAACCGATGATTTTTTATATTATTAGCCATTCTTTCCATAAAAAAAAAAGTATACATATGTAACTACAGTAGTGCTCAACTTAAGCAGCACCTGCTACACCAGGACCACCCCCACAAAGAGGCCTTTGAGGAATCCCCTTTTTTTCTATATAAAGTCATAACTTGAGCATGGGGCAAGAACAGGCCCGAACATTGATACAGCCGGAGGAATAGAGCGAGCTTTAGGGGAATTAGAGTAAGAATTTTAGCAAGAAACTTTTCAGTAAAAACAGCGGGCAGTATCAGACAGTAGGCTCATTGTGGGCTTGGCTTGTGGTTGCACTGAAACGTACAACTGCAAGGTTTGTATACCTGTGTCTTTGTTTACAAAGTATAATTCACAAATCCGTGTGCATTGTATTAGTGGACGGGGAGAGGGTAGCTGATTCAGCATTGTCATTGGCCGAACCAGTGCAGTGAGAGGAGGCACGGTATGCCTTAAGCGAGATAATACGTACTGGTAGCACTTGCTAATATATACAGAATTTGTCAAACTGAAAATACAGCTACTTAAAATGTAATTTTTTTCCATCAAAGTCTGGTAAAAAAAAAAGATAAATCTACGAACTTCAGTATGAAATTCATTTCTACAAAATCTATGGATATGAAATATGTGAAGTATCAGTGATAATGACAGAAAATTGTGAAAATCGAGGAAAATTTGTTAGGCATGACATAATAGCCCATCCCTCTTCCACCCAAAAATTGTGAAAATAGAGGAAAATTTGTTAGGCATGACATAATAGCCCATCCCTCTTCCACCCATATGTGAGTGCAATTGATTTAAAAAAGAATGAAGCTTCATTTTGAAAGGAAAAGAAAGGATTTCTATAAATTAATAAAAAATTATCCTGCAAGATCCATTTGAAAGCAAAAATCTTGTAGATTAAGATGTTGACATGAGCTATTGGAGATTGCATTACAGCTTGTGATAGAAAATCTCAATAATTTAGCACGGTGCTGATATCAAATTTCATATTTTGTGATAATTATACTTTATAATTTTAACTGGCAAAGCCCTGATTGTGGTGCTATGGTAAGTTACAATGAGGCATTGTGATGTTAGGACTCTAATTTTTACCTAAATCCTAAAAAGATTCAAGTTGATTGCTAAAAAATGCTGACTTTGAAAAGATTTGGAATGATGAGACAATTCTAGTATTTTTATCTAGATACTAGAAAATATAATGGTAACATCTAAAATGGTCTTTTTGAACCTACTTTTATTTTCAAACATACTTAAATCTTGGTACATTAAAAAAAACAAACATAACAGACTTTTTGAAAATTATCTTCACAAAATTTCTTGCATGACCTTGTTTGTTAAAATTAAAATACCCCAGGTGTTCTCAACCTTAAATGGAAATTTCAGAGAATGAAAGGATGAAAATTGTAACATTAATTACTCGGCAAAACATTGTTTGAATGTTGCTTTCACTTCTATTAATATCACAAATTCAATAACGCTCTCTCAGAAAGATGTTTCAGTGGGAATAACTTTCTATCAATATTAAGATTTCCAAAGGCTTGCACAGTGGGGCCTTTTGCTCACTGTGAAATATTGGGAGATGGTGATTTTTTCCCAATTTGCAGCACTTCCTAATCTGCAGAGTTTCCCAATTCATTAAACCATTTGAGATCTGGGTTTAAACGGTATGAACCTCAGTCACATGTATACGGCTTACACATTGTAGTAACAGGATTTATAATGTCCATCATGTTTTAACAAAGTGAGAAAAGATGGCACACCTGTCCAGGTAAATTTTACGTCATGCTGGTCATTTGGGATTTGAGCACGAACAACAACGACAAGTCTGTCTATATAAGATGATTTACGCACTAGCAGCTGTCACACTTGTTTGCAAAGCAAGCCATAGTGATGGTTCTTTGATTCAGGCCCAAAGAAACAGCAAAGACTGATAAAAACTATCAACATAACTACTGCTAGTACTAGATTGCTATTTCTCACATCAAATGAATGGTTCTAATAAGTACATTATCAAACTCATGGGAGATAGAAGCTAGAATTACTGTTTCCCTTCCAAGTACAGTGTAACCCACTTGTATTAACATGCTTCTGGGAGATTAATATCATGTCTGTTAGACAAAGAGAAAAAAGGAGGTCAACGCTGCTGGTATTATAATTATTAACTACAACTAATGGCTTGCCTAATTTTGATTTTCACAGAAAAACAACCTTGGGAGACCTTTGTTTTGCTGTGTCATTAGTCTCTCTCTCTTTTTTTAATTGATGAAATAATTTCTTAATAACACGATGTATAACTTTTTTGTTCTTTCTTGACATTTTGATTTTTTGCTCTTCTTTGAGTTTTTCAAACAATCAACATGTCATGAAAGCAAAAAGGGCAGGGAAAAGAGTCGACATAGAGGAAATATACATTAAGGTTATCAGACAAAAAATCCCTTCATTGCAAAACACTTCAAATTCGATGCTAAAATGTCGATAAAGTAGCTGTCGATATTTAGTGGACTAAAGGCCTGCTGCACTTAGGTTTGAAAGAACTATGACCTTCCATGAGCCAAACACATCATTCACTGTGAACAAAACAGATTAAAGTATGAATTGTAGAGAGAATTTCTGCAGAGGGGAGCCATTATTAATAACAAATAAGGTTGTATTTACTGTGGTATTAAAAGGTTTATAAATATGATAAAACTATTTTGTAATATTTATAATGACTGAGCATTTCATAATTTTGTTACATTCAGTTAACATCTGATCCTACTGAGGATTTTTTAACACGCCCATGGCCATTTTTATTTACATTCACATTGTTACAGCTCCGAGGTCAGAGATTTAAGTTGTTTGAACCTAGGTGTTAGGCATCAAACGAAGGCCTCTCTATTGGCTAAACTTGCTTAAATTGCCCTTCATTTCCTCATTATAAATTTATAAGAAACAATCATTTACAATGTCATGTCATGTCATGACGGTGCCATCCCGTCTCCGAGGTGGGCTGTCACGGTGCGCCATCTTCGTCTGTCCAGGGCCGTCTCACTCACTTCACACATTTTCATCTGGGACGTCTCTTGGATGTTGCCCAGCCAGGTCTGCCTTCTTCGCCCTCTGCCACGCCTTCCATCAATCTTTCCCTCCAGGGTTCTTTTCTGAATGCTACCATGTCTTCTCAAATGACCATAATATTTCATTTTTCTTATTTGAATGGTCAACAAGAGTTCAGGCCTTTGCAATCCAACACTTTCCAGGACTTTTTAATTTGTTACTCTCTCCTTCCACAATATTCTCTGCATTTTTCTATAGATCCACATTTCCATGGCCTCTATTCTCTTTTCTGTGTTTTTATTGAGAGTCCATGTCTCACTTGCATACAGGAACGGTGACCATACAAAGCATTTCATTACTCTCAATCTAGTAAGTAGACCCACTCTCTTAATATGAGAGAGTTTTGTGAAGGGGCTCTTGGTGATTGTTGTCCTACTCTTTATTTCACCGTCAATGTACATAGCCTTAATTTTTACAATCCTAATTCTTATTAAAGTTCTTTTTTTTCATAAAAGGTGGTAACACTAAGCTGGATACCTCAATGAGTTTTCAATCCTTCAATTAGTGCAAATATTTTTACTGCCTAAGGCAATCACAGGTTGTCAAATTTTCAAAACGGCAGTCATGTAGAAATTTTGAAACCACGCCGTCAAAATTACAATGCTCTTTTTTAAAACAGAAATTTATTCTTAATAAAGTGCCTTATAAATATTATAATTTTAATCATGTATGACAAATTTCATAGGGAGTACAATTTTCAAAATTCATATCTACCTAAGCATTTTATTGTTCAGATCAGAGCTATAGGTGAGTCATTGCAGTTCAGTGTACTCACGATATTATGAGCTTCACCGATCAACTGTCACAATAGCTCAGCTAATAAGACACTAGACTGGAGGTCCAGAGGTACGTTATTCCTGTCTTGCTCATGACGATTAGATTCTAAATGTTGTGTTTACAATGATTTCCGTGCATACATATACTAACACAATTATAATGCCTTGTCTTTGAGATCTGCACAAACAGTAGAACTAATGAAAGAGGATTTTCTCACCCCCCCCCCCCCCTTTTTGGTTTAGGGTGGCTCCCCTCAGCAAAAATCCTTCTGAATTGTATCTAGATCTAGATAGATTCTTTTGAGTTGTATAATACTATTACTAATTTAGCTTACAGTGCTATGGTAAATGCCACATAAATCTCCCCCAAAAGTGAACCCCCACCTAGGTGAAAACATAATAATAAATTGTAACAAAGAGGCCAAACAGCAATTTAAGTTACTAAATCTAGATCTATGAACTGCACTCAACAGCAAAGTAAATCTCATTAAACTATGTACACTGAATGCAAATTAAAAAAAAAATATAGAGTCTAGATTCTATATCTACATGTAATAGTAGATCATCTCATCTGACCCTTTATTGGCGACACTGTAAAGCCAACAGCAACCTAATCTTATCAAACTAGCCTATATGATCTAAATTTGCATTTACATTTGTGTGCAATGTATCTAGATCTTGAATCGATATATATCTAGATCCAGACCGTCTAAACCCAGGCCAGTTACCAAAAACTTAACACACCTCTCACCACGTATGTTTAACCCTAGCATGTAAAGGGCTGAACTTGCTAATTATGTT
>BMAT01009274.1:93463-112811 GCA_019649035.1 Elysia marginata
CCCTTGACTCCTTCTGCTCATCTGTCAGCAAATGTGGAACCCATTTTCAAAACTTCTTCTTCTTATTCAGTTTGTTGGTTAGAACTCTAAACACGGACGTTCTAGACATCGATATTTCCGTACAAATCTCCTCACAAGTTTTTCGTCTGTCATTACTCAATGAAACGAGAACTTTAAACATGTTTACATCCCCGCATGCTGTCACAGGTCGACCAGGACGAGGTTCATCTTCCGTGTCATCTCGTCCCTCTGAAACAGCTTTTACCCACTTTCTTACCGTCTGAATAGAAGGAGAATTTTCTCCTAAAACAGTCACTAGATATTTGTGAATGCATGATGCATGTTATCCCAAAATAACAGAAAATTTTATGATGACACGAATGTCATATCTTGAAAAATTTTGGTGTGCCGGTGAGCTTTCTATTATGCCGGCCATTTTGCTTCAACGGACTTCAGAAAAGTAAATGCTATTTTGTATCCGTTCAACATAGAGCCACAAAATTTCAATGGGAATTTTCAAAAGGTTTGATTCTTTAGTGTATTAAATTTCATGTATATAGCTTAAGCGGTTCTAATTTTATAGAGTAGGGAAACTTATTTATGAAACGGACCTCGTAAGTACCGTTTAATCATAAATTTTAAATTTTTCACAGCATATACATCGACAATATGTCAAACGAACGCTTAAAAATTTCAGCTACACACTATTTTTCGATGTGGTCACAGTCACGATCAACACACAGCCTCCAACGTTTCACTAGTTAGCGTACGACGTCAGCGAAGAATTCAGACGACTGTCCACGGCACCATAGACTGCGAAAATCTGCGATAACTTCCTCACCACTGTCGTAGTGATGGGCCTTCAGGTACTTCTTGAGTTGGGGAAACAAATAAAATTTAGAAGGGGCAAGATCGGGGCTGTATGCAGGATGCGGTAGGGTCGTAAGTTCCAGCTGCCTTATGACGCCCTGAATTTGGCGACTGGTGTGCGGGTGCGCATTGTCGTTTTGCAGTATTGAGTCCTTATCACGCCGAAAACATCTGAGTCTGAGTTTGAGAGATCGGAGTGTTAAAAATATCGCTCAGAGTTCACAGTTTGACCATGCTCCAGAAATTTCATGTGGACCACTCCCTCCATGTCCCAGAAAACGGTGAACAAGACATTTCTTGCAGAGGCAACAACCTTGAGCTTCCTTGGACTTGGAGAGGTTCTGTGTCTATACTCCATAGATTGGGCTTTACATTCGGAAATCCACATTTCACCATTACCTGTCTTCATTCTTGCATGAATGTTTGCAGCAGAACATACCTCAGCTGCCAAAAACTCGATAACAGAACGTTGTTTGATGAAAAGGTCATTGGAAGTCACCATTGTCTCATAAACATGGCTACCCCCACGTCACTGCATTATGAGTACAAATTACGTCACACAAACTTGTTGTTCTAATTCAGCCTAGAAAAATGGTTCGAGACTATGATTATGTGTGAAATTTTAGGTCGATGAGACGAAAATTGACTGAGTTCTTAGCAAACGGACCTTAATAATCAGCCTGCCCTCGTGTGTCCCAAATTTCATGCATCTCGCAAATATCACTCAGCTTATTCTTTGCATGTTACTTTGACGCACCATTTTGTAAATCCTTATATTTGCAAAGTCCAAAGCCTTTAATTTTGCTTAGATCCAGTGCATTGTATACTGTACAAACCAATTTCTATTTCAATATATCTTTTGGTACTGTTATGTAAACTAAAATAAGAGCATTTAAACCGAAACAACCAATCTATAGTCACTGTATCTTTGGGCATGCGCAGAACGGCAGCTTCCAGTGCACACACAGGCTGATTAGCCTGACGGAGGGCCTTGCCATGGTCAATGACGTGGACAGCTCTGGCAAGTCGCCAGCCCACTACGCCGCAGCGGCAGGCTCGGCCAACATCCTCAAAATCATAGAGAAATGCGAAACTGTTGACTTGGAGATGGAGGACCCGGATGAAAGGTTTGACCATAGCTTCATAATTGAAATTAATTTACTTTTTTTTATCTTTGTTTCACCTTCTACCCTACACAAACGCATGCATATTTAGTTGTTCGTACTTGGCATCATGGTGTTACCATTGAATATGAGTTTTTTTTTCTCACTATCAATGTGTTGTGCTGCTACAAAAGTTCATACAAAATTATTGTTTGGCAATAGTGAGATTGTTTTACAGTAATCCTGATAAAGTCAACACCTAGGGACCGAAAAAAATGTTTTGACTTTAACCATAACACAGATATAAAGAAATACAAAGTGGGACTGCAAAACAGAGTCGACTTTAAGTAAGGGTTTTCCTTAAAGGTGTTGACTTTAAGTGGATTCCACTGTACATGAGTTTAGTTTTTGATATAAAAAACCTTTGAAGGGGAAGTAACCATAATACCGAAAGCACGTATTTCAATAGGTTTTTGCCCTTTGCACTTTGTGAACCAAACAGACCATGTTAAGAAAAACTTGTCTCTTGGGTGTCTTTTAGACCGAATAAAGCCTTGTTTTATTGCCTTCTGCATAACTACAATATATCATCAATATAATAAAAAATCACGAAATCATCATAATTGAAGAAACATGACAGAACTAAATCACATGACACATGTTTATCTGTAAAGAACAAAAAATAGCTAAATGAAACTCTTGTGAAGGTAAAAACCTTTCTTGTTTTATAAGTCATAGCTTTTTCATAATTAATTTGTAACCAAATGAACGTTAACAGACCTTCTTTAGTTACAAGAGAAGTTAGTGGAATTTTACAAAATCGTTACATGAATATTTCATTACTTTAACACGAAAATTGCTTCAAGTTTCTACCCAATCTTAGGATAGTTGAGCCACCTGCATCATCAAAATGAGGATCTTCTAGAAAGGATTGATGGCTATAAATTGCCCAACTTTATTTTAATCAGAAGACTTTGCTGGCTAACAAGATCATGAACCCCATTTACGTAATGGAAAGAAAATTGAAATGATAATCATATCAAATATTTTGCAAACACTCTTTTACCTTAGTCGAAACGATCAATATGGAATAGTAAAGGGAAAAAGTTTTCATAGATCAATATAGATATCAGTTTCTACCTAAATGATAACCCAGAATTGCACTAATTAGAAAATTTAATTAATTTCTTTTAAAAGACTATGAATAAAATTGTGGTTAACAGTTTCTAGAAAGAAATGCACCCCTTTTTCCCTTTACATTGGTGTTTTAAAATGTGAAAATAATGACCTAAGCATCATTTAGATAAGATGTCAAATCATCTCTTGAAGGCATATACCAGTTAAAACTATTCCTCATTGAATTCTTTTTTTTTAACCGTGATGTGATTGTGTGATGTCACACTATTTTACAATGATCTGTTTTGTTATGAAGCAACCTTTATATTCCTGTATATAAGCGCCACTGAGCACTTTTTAGTGGATTTTAGGCGCCCTATAAATAAACTATTATTATTATTATTATTATTATTATTATTATTATTATTATTATTATTATTATTATTATTATTATTATTATTATTATTATTATTATAATTATTATTATTATTATTATCCGCATAGAACTCCTCTCCACTGGGCAGCAGCAATGGGTCACGCAGGCGCCGTTGAGACTCTTCTCAAGTTGGGTGTGAACCCCAACCCTCACGACTGCGATGGCTATACGCCTATGGACTACGCCATACAAACAGGGAGTAAGGGTAAGAGCTAACTCTTAGCCATCTTTCAGGGTGGGTCTAAAGCTTTTTACGGCTTCATTCAAATTACTAATTAAACTGATTTGATAAAATGTAAGAATGACGGTTTTCAAGATCTTCACATATGTATATTTTAAAAATTAAGTAAGATTCAATTTTATGGCTATGCAGGTTTTCTCTTTCTTTCAACTTTTGTCCTTGTAATAGCGAAACAGTATTAGCATTTTTACTTCTTTTCTTAGCCTCACAAAAATGTAAAAACCATTTGTCATTGGAACTAGAAAAGAGTAATATATTAACTTTTTATTCAAATACATTTCTGTCAACACAGTTTTGTTTATTTTTAATAAACTTGGTGAAAATATTGATTGGTAGATCTATACCATTTTTTAGACCGAGCAAACATTATTTTTCACTCAGTTCGCATATGACTATGTTACTTCTGTATAGACTGTGTACTGAATCTTAACCTAATATCTTTTTTTTTCTCTCTCCTCCCTTCAATGCGCACGCCAAATACGCCGGCAGAATGTGTGAAAATTTTTGAAACACATTTAGGTCACAATGCAACAGGAGTAAAAGAAAAGAAGAAATATCAGGTATGTACAACAATTAAAAAGTTGAACTATAACAGACTTACCGTGAAACAAAGGTTCAATCAGAAAAATCATAAATTTTCCGAGGATTGACCGCAAAAATAAGTTGGATTACTGTATAGGAGTAGTAAATGACCAACGTGGTTTCAAAATTTTCATATTTCGTTAAAGCTATATTTGTGCGGTTTCATTTTTTCTTTTCGTGAACTATAGCCAAGTACCTTGATATTAACGGTATTATATTTTATAATGTAAAATAATTACCAAATCCCTCTAGATTATAAAAATGTTTCATGTAAATATAAAACACATATAGAAACAAATGTATTTCTACCGTGAACAAATCCTTTGACTTGTTTATTTGTTTATATATAAAGTGAAATCACCGTAGGGTATGGAGCTAGTTAAATAAGCCAAGGTGAAAAAAAACAATTAAAACGTTTTATCACAAAAAGAAAAATTGTCTTTCTCACATACCAGAAAGCAAAACATCTTTCCGCCTTTTCTCCAGTCAATGGGCGTAGCTCATCAAATTATGCCTATATAAATTACAGCATGTAACATTATTTGAAGCATGGGTTTGAAGTAATTGCTGTATTGCAAATTAAAATGCCTGCTATATGGCTGTTATGTGACGAACCTCCGCTGTGCATTAAAAAGAAAGCCGTACTCTTCAGCGAGCTCTTATGTGGGTCGGACAGTCCAGCATAAAAACTCAAGTACTGAACCTAAATTTACAGACTACCAACCTATGCTTAAGGGGAAATGCACAAACGAATTTTATACGTCTTGCACCAATCTTATTTTCTTGCTTTCTTTGTTTCCCCAAGCTATCCCATGAGGATCTCAGACGTAAAGCCAACCAGGCCTCCTCCAGTGGCAAGAACACCCAGAGTGGGCCGGGTCACAAGAACGACGTTCCGGCCATCACAGTCCAACCACCGACCACTACGCTGTCTAAAGCGACCACCAACCCCGGAGCGATGTATCCGCGCATGTACTCAGCCTCTACTGATACTGGTAGGGAAATGCCCTCGAATATGAGAGGGCGCGTCCAGTTTGTCACAGGCCCAGTTTGTCACAGTTTATCGGCTGTGTGGTGGTCTTTTCCTGAGGAATTTACAGATGTAGGCATTGTACTGAGTTAACTAAACTTTCACACTGATCTCTTCCAGAATTGGCAAAATCTAGATCTAGATTCTAAAATTTAAGTAGAATCTAAGCCTATAGAATCTATCTAGATCTAGATTAGACTCCTAATTCTAGATCTAGCACTCTAGCTTTGAATTCTGGATCTCGCTAGATCTAGAAAATGGATTCTAAAGTCTTTTCAAAGCTGATAGTTCGATAAATTGATTGGTTGACTTTCATTTAGTTTTTTTTTTAAATTAAAACGTGCCTGTGACAAACTGGTATTGTGACAAACTGGTATGCTTCCGCCTATAAAGCCTCTCAGAGAAAAATCGGTGGAGACGATTATGGAGCCGTTCCCCAGAAAGCTTAGGCAGATGGTTTCACACGAGTTTTAAGGGGGGGGGGGTTAAACTGACATTCTCAACTATAATATATAATACTTTTAACTTGACACCAAAGAGGGCGCTGGTACAACTAAAGCCTTTAGATAAAACAAGAAACACTTGTCTTAGAATGAATAAAATACGAGTACAAGTAACGCCACAGCTTGGTGGCTTTCGTGAACAACAATGTCCGCATAAATACATTATGAGATGAGGTAGCCATTCTTACTGATAACATTACCTGTGACAAAAAGATTCTCTATTCTAGATAGAAAAATAAACCATGCCAACTGTATGGTATACACACTCACATCTGAGTTATGTTTTGAATACACAGCGATGCCAGGTCATGATGCACGCATAATCCACGAGCCTCTGTATTTAACATGGAATATCTCTTATCTATTTTAAACATAAAAAGTAATGCAAGTCAGAATGACTGTGTATTAAATACTCTGGTTGCCTCAAATTAAGATTGAGTTACAACTAATAAGCATTACCTATATTGATCTTAAAGTAAGTACTTTGACCATTTCAGTAAAAGTCAAGTCTGACACAATTTTTAGTACAACCTCTTTGCATGTGTTTGTGCGTAGACAAGATCTTGGATATCTCTTTATTCTGTTATACGATTATTCCTAACTAAAGAAATACATGAATATAAATTTAGATCATGTCTCACGCTGTATTGCATTCTATTAGAAAGCAGCCGGAGCATCTAAGTTTTACTTTCTTTGCTCTCCATTACCCTAACTACCATCCCATCCAATGAACCTCTAGACGTCCATGTGTGTCAGCACCAGTCGCCGGACTCCAGGTCTGGCACGCCAGCTACCGCCAGACACGTCAACTGCAACTACAAGGAACCTCCAACCGTCAGGTAAAATATGGCCTCCCACCCGCTCGACGAGTTCCTTGCCCATCAGACCCTCTCCTGTGTTTTCTACATTACAATTAGAACACGAAAAAAACTGGAGGCCTCATGTAACATAGACTAACAATATGGATATGCGATTTTGGCCCAAATTGTGCCTATTTTACTATTGGATTTCACAATACCATCTGTATCTTTCCTGAAAATACTAAAGCTCAAATACGCAAAGAATTCAAATAAATTAGCATAACACATTTGAAAGAGGTATTGGTAGTCCTGTTCAAAGAAAATGAAAAACTACGATAGCTCCAGACTACAGTTGAACGCATTTATGTCTTTTTATCAGTACACGCCAGCCTAGCCAAGATTAGGAAAATCTTTTTATAGTTTTTTTTTTACAGAAACTGCGAGCACTTATGAAGTACAAGTGCCATAAAAGAGAAAATAACCATTTTTGGTATGTTGAAATCATTCAGACGCAATATCGGGTTATTACAGACTTTAAGCAGCAGCGCGTGAGTAAGACGGGAACGTCTGTGGGTCTATTTTTACAAATTGGTTTCATTATTTTTATAGTTTCCTCAATCTGCTTTCCCGATTTTCACGCACGCGTAGCTAGACATGGTGCGTGTGCTAAAGGTCTCTATTAACTGCATATAGAACGCCATAAACATGACAACAATATTGGTTTCAATGGCAATTCTTTCTACCACGGAATCCCAAAATATTCACTCCTTTCTACTTGCATTTTTTAAATTTACTTTAAAAATATAAAAACAATCCTTTTCTGAAGAGCACCCCAATTGTGATGCTCACAGAACAAACAAAAAGGTCGCCATTTATTTTGTAAGTAATATTTATTGGATCTGTTAAACATGCACAATTTTTCAATCAGTGGTTAGAGCAAAGATTCCAAGCAACACTTGATCGAGCACCTGTCTCCACTCCTACATCTCTGTTCATGCTGTGTCCCTACAGATGGGCCAGGGAAGACGCCCATGGTGGCGCACTGTCTAAACTGGTCGGGGCATCCTACGTCCTTGCTGCCCAGGCTCCCATACTGCACGGATCAGGAGAGGGGGAGGGGGAGAATGGGGGTGAGGTGAGGCGATGCTCTGGATAATTAATTGCTTTAAACTTTAATTTATATGTAAAACAACCTATTTTGAGATACATGGTAATCGTTAAATAAGAAACCGTTTGAAATTCAAAATGCACATGCTATAGCTATCGGAAAAAAGGAAACCATAGGTTAGCTTTTCGTATTTCCCTTTTGAAAAAATAGTATATATTTATTTCCAAACTTTTTTTTTCGGCATATAGTACTTTTATCATCCCAAAAGCTAAACAATTATGATAAACTGCAGGAAATGATTATCGTAAGTATGCGGCTTGAGACAGGCTTTAAACTATTGTTATTTTTCGGACCGTCCTTGAACAACAGAGCGTATCGTGTGTCGTTGAAAATGTTACAATGAAAACGGTTGAAAACCGGCAGAGTAAGCTGTGTAATTTTTAGGCGACCCGTGTGCATTTAGAGTAGTCATAAGAACTTGGTGTCCAAGATGTACCTAGTTGCGAAAATATCAATACAATAAATCATAGAAAGAGGCTATATCGGTGTGGATGTATCAACCAGTTTATCCAAACAAAAGCCGTGATGGCGTTGAATTTTTCCTTATTCAGGGATATTCTCCTCCAAACACAGATAATCACTTTGAAAAATTGAGACCAAGCTATGACTTCAAAAAGGTTTTAAGTAGAGATCTTTACTATAAATACAGAGCAAAGCTATATCTAGTAAATGATACCATACAACATTCTCCCGGAACAAGTTAAAGGCAAAGTATTATTCAAAGTACTAAACGGAAAATTGATAGTGTGTCTTTCGTTCTCTTTTCCACCTACAACAGCGTTTTACGTTCTAATTACAATTATGCCGGAACATAGCCAATGGCCTAAGACAGAGTTTGGATGAGTTAAATCCAGTTTGAAAGTTAAAAAACCATAATTTTTTCCTCATGTTCGTACCAAAATTATCGTTGCTTGGAAAGGAAGTTGGGATAATAGTGATTGGCTTAGATAACTTCTCTTTTTAGTCTATTTCCCTCTTGGATTGACCTCTTTGATAATATGAACGTAAAGTTTCCAAACTTAAAAATATCCGCACGTGCAAAACGCTGTCTCAAACAACAATTTGCGTGAAACAATTTTCTAATTTCATTTACGCAATTATTTACAAAGAGATGGAGGCTAAATAGCTGTTGATAAAAAAGTGAGAAAGAAAAACATTTAATTTGATAACTCTGGGTACATTATTGAGTATAAAATATAATGTATTATCAATTTGCTATAAAAAGACGTTGTTTACTTACTTGGTACAATATAATTATTGGTTCAGGTCGGAGCCACGAAACAAGCAGAGCATTCCAAAGAACATCCAACTTCTCCGAGAGAGGAAGCCTCTCTCGACACAGAACAAGACAATGTGTATAAGTGGGCATCTGCAGCGCCAGGCCTGGAGAATATTACTTCAAATCCTGACTCTGCACTGGTCACAGGACATGAAAGTAAGCTCAGGCTGGTATTAGTGGCTTTTAATTTCCTCCTCGATTCAAAATCTCCAGGTCGCAAATCAATTTCCGTATATTTTCCCTGAAAGAGTCCCTCACAAACATGGAATTGAATCATGAATACTGTGAACGGTCACATTTTTTCAAGAATCAATTAATGCTATTTAAAGTCTGAAAAATTATGTAAAACCATGCACAGCTTGGTGATATTGAGAAGCAAGTATGCGAAAAAAGAATAACACTAACAAAATTACTTATCTAGCATTCAATACCTTTTTTTGGAGATGAAGCACTATATTCTTCTTACTCTCATACACAAACCCCTTGTCTCCTCCCTAAACACAATACATAAAAAAGTTATCCATATACACTCTTAAAACATTTTTGCTCTAGACTTGTGAAATGGACATAGGCTCAACAGATATGAAGAAAATGGCATATAGTTCGCCTATCTTAAGTGCTACAATATTCTGGTATAATCGGATTAAATAAATTTGAAGTATCTGTGCAGTAAATTAAGTGTGCAAGTTATGCTTTCTTGTAGAAAATGAAAATAAACAATTCATAGCAAAATGGAGATGTTTGTAATTACCCTTTTATCATCTCATATAACAAACTCAACAAACATTTACCATCTTTTCATTCCAACGCCTTTTTTTTGTTGTCGACTTCTAAAGCTGCAGACGCTTCCGAACCACCGGAACCACAAATCACGACTTCCGGTAACACCCCCGAGCTGCAGAGAGTGTCGGTGCAGAGCTTCCGGTCAGTGCCCCCGATTACAGGAGGCAGCGCCAAGAAAGATGCGGGGATCCCCAGACAGCCAGCCGACAGGGTAAACATTTGGTGTGTCGAGTGGGACAGCCATTCTCACATTGTGTAATAAAATGCTTTCATGAAATATATCAAAACGATAATAAGACAAACCATCATTAGATTGAGACTGGTGTCAACTATCAATGGAGCTTATCATCCAATAGATGTGTGTGTGAATATTGTACATTTGTAAAATGCCGTTTTGTGATCTATCTAAATTGTCTGCTAAAGGTTACAGGAAACGGCTATACTTTGCAACCACCGCAATCCCAAGATATTATAGGAAATTAACTGATTGTCTCAGTCCTCTGCATTTCAATAAGTTTGTTCTTGTCATGACCGCCATATCTCTCGGCATCCCGCCAGCTAAGATAAACCTCCTTCCAATATAAGTATTTAATTAGAGTCAAATTCTTTAAAATACCGATATGCGAAAAGAAACATCAGTTATTGTTTCTAAAGTCTAGTGTATCTTTAATATTTAATTATAATAGTGTGAAATAGTACAAGAGTACTACATATTTGGAGTGTTTTCACATTGGCCATAGAAGTACAGCACTAAGTTTGACATAACGAACAGAAATTTCTACATTATCGTGACCACATGTCTAGCACACACATCTTTGGATTAAGATGTAAATTTGTGATGTCCCACACAAAACATCTAATGTAGCCGTGAATAAAGAAAGATAACATACAAAGTTCAATTCCTAAATGACGTTGCTTGTATGTGTGCAGCCTATAATACTTCCCACCTCTTTCTTTGTTTATTCATGGTCGATTTATGAATTGTTATTCTATTCATTTAATACGTTGTTTAAAAATTAATGTTGTAACCCCTTATCTATGCTTTAAGTGTAAAGTCTGTCGCTAAACCGTAATTCAATTTTTGCTAACCAACAGGTGGCTTTAAACATTTGCTCATAGTTGCAGCTTGCACTTTCTTAGCACCATGTTTGTTGTGTAAGGAACACTGTGTTTTTTGTGGCCTCTTTGCGTCTGAGTTTATACACTTAGAGATAAACAGCATGAAACTGTGTTTAGAACGTAACATTGCTTGGCTTACACTTTGTTTATGAGAAAGTTACTTTTTGTGAGGTATTAATGAAAAAAACAACTTTAAAAAGATCGAGAATCAGAAATGTTATTTTATCGAAGAATTGCAGATTAAACGTTATGATGGCTTGAAGTATTATGATTTGAGCAATAAAACAAGAATTAGCGTAGCTTGGTTTAATTAAAACGTTTTATTAAAGAGAGGTCATGTGGTGGTATTGTAAAAAGAAAACAACAACCAAACACTGTACAGTGCTTTCTCCAGCCTTTTTGCTAAGAAAAGCTTAAAAGTATAGTTATACTGTTTTATTGAGTTTGATAAAAACAGATTGATTAAACATTCACAAAGTTGAAATCTGGCTGTTTGTTTCATGTACTTGTTTCTTTTTTGTAAATTTTTCGTAATACCATTGTTGTGTACATCTTTATCTTAGTTTTTGTTTTTGTTCATACTACGTGTTTTCTCGCCTCAACCAACAATTCATAAAATGTTTTTTCTTTATTATGTTCTATGTTCCCACCATTTGATATTAACTAATATATAATTATCGTTATACCAGCTTGGAAAATACACACTGGCTTATTAAATGAGACAGTCATCGTTGAACTTGGGTGTGAAACATAGCTTGGACACGCGTTCTAGATGCGGTTGTGTGATGACTAATTTTCTAATGAATTCCAAACAGCTATCAGTACGATAAAAAACAAACAAAATTTAATGGGATTAACTAAATAAAACCTGAAAATTATTTGCTGAGAGTGTAACAAGCAATTCTTAACAATGCGTCTGTTGAGAGACAATGCTTTGCTCAAACTCCTCAAAAGAGTGTAGTGAAAGTGAGCCAATATATTGAAATGAACAGAAAAATAAGATGACCAATGTCATTTGCCTAGACCTTTTATCAGAACTTCACCCCCATACACACACGAACAGCGTCACATCTCAAATGGATGAAAATTAAGTTTCTGTATAGAAGTTGGGAACAGATGAAATTTCTTAATGCATTGGCTGCTCAATGAAACAGTACATGGTGATAAGTGACTAGGTGGATGATGGATTAGGCAATAGGGACCTTTAGCACACGCACCGTGTCTCACTACGCGTACGTGAAAATCGGGAAAGCAGATTGAGAAACTATAAAAATAATGAAACCAGTTTCTAAAAATAGACCCACAGACGTTCGAGTCATACTCACGCGTTGCTGCTTAAAGTCTGTAATGTTCACAACGACCGGACGTATCAAGCAAGTTCTAAATATGAAAAGTGGACCAAATTGTTTAAGAACTAGCACAACCACAAGATGCAAAAGCGCAAGGAGAAGTAATTTTTAATTACAATACATATTTGATAAGTGAGCGAAACTTTCATGTTTTGTTGCTAGATCTAGACGAGGCAAAGACTGAGCGCAACAGGGCACTCTATCGGCAGTGATAATCGACAGTTCCTTAAACCCGGGGCACCATTGGCATTCATTAGAGAAGTAGGGTTACAACAAATATGACTTTAGGTCTAAGCTTACATACCTCTTTATGAATTATGTCTGTCTTGAAGAAAAGAAAAAAAACAGCAACAGATATTTCCAGGGAACTCGCGAGAACATAATTATCATGTCTGCTGTTCTGAAAGAGTATTTATAAATTAGACAAAAAAAGAAAACCCCAGAAAATATCCTTAACACTGAAAATAGATAAAAAAAGAACTTAGCGCACAGGTAAATGAAATTCACAATGCTTTAGTTAGAAAAATGCTGTTTTTTTAAAAAATGGGGCTACAATTAATTCTTAGAAAGATAGTATTTAGCAGTTAGGAAAGAAGGTCAAGGCTTGGATTAGCAACAAGCAGCACTGAAAAGGGTACTTCAATACTTTCAATTTTTCTACTACTTTTTGCACGGTTGTATAATTTTGAGATTGTTGCTTAGTGACATGAGTACAACAAATAGCAGAGGAAAATGAAAATTTTCTTTTATGTTTAAAGTACTGACATGGCAATGTCTCACAACTAAGCGAACTCAGGGAGGTTAAGAAACAATAAGTAATTATTTGTGAAAAATGTGTACAACGAGAAAGCATCTCCGAGCCGTTGAGATCCAGGTGGGGTTTACGAGGTAGGCTATGGAGCGTGTGTAATGACGTGTTATAGAAATCGGCTTTCTTCTTATTGTCAGCTTTTTTTTTATCAGTTTGTGTCTTTCAGCTGAAGCTACTAGCTGTATATGGTAGCTTGCCAACAACCCTTTGTTTGCAAAAATTTAAAGTACTGATTTTTTATTCTTGATATTGAATATAATTAAGATATATAATTGTACAATTAGATACATATAAACCAACACCCTTCCTGCTTCTACTCGGCTTGGTGTGTAACGTATCCAACGTAGCTGTTTTAAACAACCTTGTCTTGGTTAAACTTAAAGAAAAAACAAAGCTAGTGTCCTGATGATTGCCTCTCTCCCCTTTCCAGTTACAACAAAACTGTTCTCGACTTGGTACGTGTATAATTGTTTTAGTGTCTTTGTGGTGTGCACAGTCAAAGAAAAATCTAAAGCGTTGCAAGTACAGGACGGACGCAGACACCAGAATACAAATTTGTAGAAAAATAAAGAAAAATAGATAGATCTGCAGATAAAGAGAGAAGCATCGAATGAAGAAGAAGTTTAAAGAGAAAGGGAGTGGATTAAAGAAAGAAAGCAAAAAAATCGAATGATGATAATGCTAAAACTTTTTCTGGATAAAGTTTTCTCCAAGACAGGTTATTTCTTTTTGCTCTCAATTTAATCCTAAAGTTGTCCATCTCACTCCATGCCAGACGAAAGGTCTCCGTCTACAAGCTGCTCGCCTTACACCTCTCCCTGGTATATCGCCCAAGGGCGGCAGTGTTTCGCCAGTAGAGAGCAGACAAGAAGACCCGCCTACTCCCCGGAAAACTACAGAGCTAGAACCACTAGCGCCTCTACGAGGACCTCTCAGAGTGCTGGGTATGTTAAGATCAAAGTAAAAAAGGACAATGACCCCGGAAAAAATTAAACAAACAAGCAAAAGAAAGGAACTATGATACTTTTTTAGGACATCTCTCAAACATGAGATTTTACAATCGGCGCATCACAATTATCTTGTAGAACAATTATTGTGGAGCATCGTGGCTCAGTGGCTAGCGCGTCGGATTCTTGTTCCGACGATTGCGGGTTCGATTCCCAATTACGGCTCGTGTTGCAATTGTCTTAGGAAAGCAATTAATCCACATTTTCCTCAGTCTACCTTCCTGTAAATGGTTCTCTGCCTGAAGGAAGTGCTTGACATTTGCGGAATATTACTACTTAGCGCCTTACATGTAACCGTTAATGTAATGCTCTGAAATATAAGTTGACTTTGCTTTGGTGTGTATTCACCTGCTAAGGTAAATACATAAAGTCTTGAGAATGCCTTCGGCGGTAGAACGCTATGACCATTATTTTTATTTTTTTATTTACTTGTTATGTTAAGAATCATTTTTTTAAAATTGCATTTTAGATGAAGATATCAACCCTCCAGCCAGTCACCGATCCAATGTTGCTCCTGTGGATTTCATGACAGAAAACAACGCCGAGACCAGGTGATAGCTTCAAACATGTTCTTTTTTACTTCCTCTCCTGCATATTCAACCCCTCTTCTCCCCCCCTCCTTCATCCCGTAGTCAGCCTTCTCCTCCGTCTTTTTATTGATCCTTGAGGAAATAATCACTTATATAAATCTAGTTTACATTTTTATAAACAAAAATGATACTTTGCTACACCGCCTTTCGTATGCTGCAAAACTGCATTCGGTCGCAGCTCTGGACAATTCAGCCAAAAGTTTAAATCTCAAATTCTTAATTGTACAATAAATCAACACCCAGTCCCATTTAACTGAACAAACAATTTTGGTGGGCGAAAAAACAAGCTGTGCAACCGTTTAAAAAGAAGTTCATAGCCACATTATAATTTTTGTTTGTTTCTTTTTCTCAATTTTTTTTACAATCTTTCCACATTAAAAAATCACTATAATATTGTAAAAAGGCCTTTGATCGATGAGGATGCAGAATCCAAAATAATTAAATTAGAAAAATTGTTTGTTGAAGGATCATACTTTTGCAACAATATTATAATTTTGTTTGTGATGCAGAATACTCACGAGGAAGTACAAGAACACGCTATCTAGATTCTACGATATATCAATACAGCAGCAAGCCGCGCAGACTTCCGCAAAGGCAAACTCAAACTCGAAACCATCTCACTCCACCACCGCCACCACCGCCACACAGTCCACCAACCCAAGCACCAACCTGCTCACAGGAGGCAATAATCATCCCTCTGTCGGCTATAAGGACACAAGAGTCAAATTTTTCAAACATTCCCGTATTCCGAGCACCCATATGGGAGCCCATCACCCAGACAGCACGAACGCTATCAGTGCAAGAAGACAATATGAAGCTGCAGCCACTGGCCACCTACAGATCCCGCAGGGAAAAAGCAACCAAAGATCTACTACAATCCTCTCCAGCGCCGGTGTATTCCGAACAATACACGACAAGTACATCAGGGATGAGGAAGAGACCACCGCTCAGTCCCCAACACCTCTGGCTGGCCAGCCATCTTCAATACTCGCGGCAACGCTAGGCGGCCGTAGGAGAGCCCAAGAAAGACTTCTGGGCCATTCGGATTCGAGTCGCAAGAAGCATGCAGACACAAGGGGCACTGGCCCAAAGTTGCACCAGCCCCATCACAACATATCTGTACTGGCGCAGCAACATCAACACCATGAAACAGATGGCAACGATTTAAAATCGCCCAGTGTAGCGAAACGATCGGTTAATTTTAAAATAGACCAAGGCGTGAGTCGAAACACGACACAGTTACAGAACTCAAAAGGCTTCCACAACAGTTCGCAGCGTCATGCAGGGGTCGCAGAAAGTCAGGGAACCAGGCGACTTGGTGAGTCGAGAATCAGAAGCAGGCGAGAGGTCAATATGCCTGTACTGAGACAAGCCAATCTTGTGAAATCTAAAAACTGAGAGGGGCTAAAATGCCTGTACTGAGACAAGCCAATCTAGTGAAATCTAAAAACTGAGAGGGGCTAATATGCCTGTACTGAGACAAGCCAATCTAGTGAAATCTAAAAATTGAGAAGGGCTTATATGCATGTACTGAGACAAGCCAATCTAGTGAAATCTAAAAACTGAGAGGGGCTAATATGCCTGTACTCAGACAAGCCAATCTAGTGAAATCTAAAAACTGAGCCAATACCCACACAAGGCTGTTCTTGTGGGTTATAATGTGTAATGTGCGTCGCCTTCTACTAGCTTAATATTTCTTTCACAAACAGAACTTTGTAAATATATATCAATTAATATGAGTGTGTTTTGGTGGCCATAATCTTGAGTATGCTAGCTTCATTTATCATGAGATACACGAAGGTCTTTAAATCTGAATTACCATGACATAATCATCGAAAGTGTTGTGCATTGGTGCATTGAAAGGAACCATTATTATTTCATTTCATAGTTCTTGAGAGTTTTTGTTTTTTCTTGCTTCAAGTGTTTTCGTCTTCACGTTCCATTTCCTTTATTTATGTATGTGTTCGTTAAAACTCGACAATAATTCGAAAACTGTAGAAAAACTAGAAACTTGTATAAATATACTTAAGTTACAAAAGAGCAAAAACCAAAGCATTAATAATCAATGAATTGATTTGGAGGTTACAGGTCTCTTTTATCGAAAAAAAACCCTAACTGTTTAGTTATATTTATTTTCGGATATAGACCTATCATGATTATTGTTTTTTGAAAAGATAGATTCATGGTAGCTATTTGGGTTAAATGATAATTTTCTATAGAAAAAAAATTGAACTTGTTTAAACTGTCCAAATATCCCATTTTTTCTAGAGCATAATCACAACTATAGCCGCCATATTAGAGTACAAATATTAGGAATGAAGATCTTTTTGTAGATATTTGACACACGTGGAGCCATTTTTTTCTCAAAATTTATGCGAACAATGAAAAAAAAACCATACCTTGGTAAAAGAGTTACGCCATTAAGGTCAAAGGTTTATTTTTTTCAAATCCATAAAAAATGAAACATGCCATTTCCGTAATTCCCTAACGCAGGAATGTGGGACTGTATATACTTTAGGTTTTCAAAGCGCGAATGGTTGAGGAGTCTTTCTCACCCACTTATAAATCCTTGCACGACTGTAGGAGTTTTAGTAGAAAGTAAATTAAGTATTTATAAAAAAGATACTACAACACATGCATTTTTATACACAAGTTAGAAGCCAAATTCGTGTCTGGTTTATTGATACTTTTATTAAAAAAAATGCACAACTTTCTACAAGATTGGTACAAAGCGATCTAGGTTTCCGATATGTTTTTACAGTGAAATGAAAATCAAGTATAAGCGCCAATACAAACACAGATATGCCTCTAAGGTTACAGATCTAGAAACCTCATTGATCCTCAACAAAAGAATGTAGAGGCGCTCTAACTGATAACGCTATACAAAAAGATAAAACACAAATCGTATAAAAAGTGATGTCAACACCAAATCGTAACAGGATAATACAGATACATTTAGACTAGTCCGTGTTATCAAGTAATGTGTAAAAAGGTAATGATTTAGAGAGATAAAAAGATAGACATAGAGAGATAGATAGATAGATAGATAGATAGAGAGATAGAGAGACAAAGAGATAGACATATAGAGAGAGAGGCAGAAAGACAGACAGATATGCAGAAGCTCATATAACTTTAGGAAAAGAAAACAAACAACAACAACAACAACAAACTATTTGAGTCGCCTGATTTTTATGGTAAAGACATTAACAGTTATATTGACACAGAAAAATATGTTTAAGTATGCATGTATATTTACAATGAGAAAAACTAACAGTGACAATCACAAGAGCTAGAGAACGTGTGTAAGAAAAACAAAATAAGTCAATAATTTTTAACAATCTCTATTGGTTTAAAACACAGGGTAAATTATCACAAGACGCTGATCTATCACAGTGAAATGCTGAAAGATACCAGTCATGTTAAAGATGTCTAATTTCGCTTAACATCTCTTCGAGTTTCAGAGGACATGCACTCGATCCACTAGTGAAAAATCTTGAAAAGAAAAACTATGTTTGATTTAAGTCAAAGCAGTGCTTCATGTAAAAAGAAGGTTTCAAAAAGGAGGAGGGAAATATTTGCTTTTAATCTGTCGGGTAGGTAAAAGGTTGTCCGGCAGAATGATCAACCAACGTTCTTTATATGAGAAAGAAACAGAGTTAATAAAAAGGGAGTTTTCCACCTGACTCTGACTGCGCACATGTATATAGTTCAATTAAAGTTTAAACACAAAAACATTTTATCAAAAAACCTAGAGAGGTCCAGTTACGATTTTGTAAAGCAAGCCTGATTCATAGCAAGCAGCTCAGGTTTTAAAAACTGCTCGCTTGACTTCAGTATCTGTAAATTGCAGTATAAATAACAAAAAGCGTAGACATCGTGTGTAAAAAAAACTCACTCTGTATAATGGGTGTATTAATTTGTTTCTTCCAAGCAAACCACTTTGAAAGCGCAATCCAAGAATAAGGGTACCGGGTAGTTTGAATGTTATAATTTCATAATGGTTCTGATCTGTATCTACAATACTTTGAAAATCTGTGTCACAACTCGGGAACTGCAGACTCTTCCGCTTTCTTTATTGCAGATTGCGCATCCATTTGTATGGCACGATAGGAAGAAAAAATTACGTAGCTTAAATAAAACGCTCTTAGACCGCTTTTTATTCCGCACCAATATATAGATATAGGTGAGAACCGTTGTGCTAAGCTAAGATGTTTTTTAAATACCTTTATAAATATAGTTTGTGAAATTTGAGTATCTTTCAGTCATGCTACGTTAAGGTTTTCAAATGCCTGTTATTTTGATACAAAGAGTTTTATACGCCCAATAGTAAGGAGTCAGTAGAGTTTATAATTTTGGATAAGTGTTTTCCCAGAATGTTCTCATATAAAAGGAACACAGCACGAGACAAAGTAGTTATTACACAGAATAGATATTTACAAGGATGAAGGTAATAGAAAAAAGCATTCGTCGTAAAGTAGATAGGTGAAAACCATTTGCGATGTTGCGTGAAAAGTCCGAGAAAAATCCTTGGTACACCAAGTTTGGTTTATTGAGAGTTCTG
>BMAT01009274.1:130261-152322 GCA_019649035.1 Elysia marginata
CTACTACTACTACTACTACTGCTACTACCACCATCACTACCACTACCACCATCACTACTACTACTGTTACTACTACTACAACAACAACTACTACTACTATTACTACTACTACTACTACTACAACAACAACTACTACTACTGCTACGCTTTCTTCTTTTCTCTCTATCTCTCTCGAAGAATTGCTTTTCCTGAAAAAAAGATGTTTGTAGTGTTTTCTCTTTCTCTAAATGAAAGAAAGTTCTCGATATCCACATCTACCAACACCTTTACCGTTTCCAAATCCTCGCAAAGCTTTGCATCAATCGACCTATTTCTCCACCGTCTCATCCTGAGCTATTCTTGCTGGTGAGACGTCAAGAAACCACCCGGACTTGATTAACGTAATGGATATCTAAATATAGAACATAGGTAAAGCTGTTGCTCCTCCTTGATCACATCTCATATCTCATTAAACTCTCCTGTCCCCATTTTCAGGACTAAGTGTATAGATATCTCTGTCTGTCTGCCTCTCTATACGTGTGTTTATCATCTTCGTTTCTCTTCCTCCTCCCATCCTTTTACTCTTTGTCTTATTTGTCAGTTACAGTGAAAAGCAAAAATAGAAGCGAAATGTAAAGGACTCTAAAAGTTACACTACTGGTCATTTTCAAACACGTGTTTAAGTTCTAGACATGAATTCATTCTGCCACGTAATTGATAGATAATTATACATTTCAACCTTTAATCGGTTCTGCGGCGATAACTAACACATTCTCAGCATTATGCCGAATAAACAAAACAAAAGAAAAAGGCATCGTTTTTATTTGATTTGAATTTAATATAGATTAGGTAACAAAGACTTAAACACGATTTTAGCCCTTTAATTTTTTACCTGAAAATATGATGATTATAATTTAGAAAACTGTCAGCCATCATTTAAATGATACACAAGTATTTGTACTTTAAGTTTAATGCTTTGCGTTTGAGGTTCATTTGAGTTACATAGAGAAAATATTGTCAAATCAGTTTTTGTTCAAATCAACACAAATGAATACTGAGAACCCAACAAAGACATGGTAACATCATAACCACCAAAACGTAATGAAATAAGTGGGTGAATATGACAGCGTTCCTCAGAGTACTATTGTTTGTATAAACAATTTTATATAAATATCTAACACTTTTGTTGCTTTGAAGAAAAGGATGCGTTCATATCCTCTTAACTGTATGAATTGACAGTTCCTTGTCTGAGTTCTTTGAAGAAAGATTTTCGTTATTCTGGCTCGGCCGCTAGAAGACTAACGTTAACTATTGGCAACTTTCAAAGAATACCCTGAAATGAAATCAAGAGTATCTTGAAGGTCATAAATTGGATTAAAAAAAAATAAAATAATGTATCTTGTCACAGCGTTAAATTTTACTTATTGAAAATGGAATATTCACAGCAGACACTTAGAAATAAACCGGTTAAATATAACTCTTTTTTCATCTAAAACAAAGTAAAAAATTAGCATAATACAATAACTCAGATTATGGTTTTTGTTAAAGGATTAGTTTTCGATTAGTTCTTCAGAACAGTATTGTTTGTTTCTTCAATCAAAGATTCTACCTACAATTAGGTTAAGGTGTTTATTTTAAATAAAGTAAAAGTTTCTACACTATGTCAGCTTTAGCACAGTGCTCATCATCAACCTCCTTGGATAGCACCTACAGAATCCTGAACAAACTGCACTAGGATTTCTATCTATTAGGAGCGCTGTATTTTAAAGTCTTGCAATGTTTATATGTTTTGAAATCTGTTGGGATTTTTTAACGTCCACACACACTGATACTGTCTTTTTCCTCACCTAATTATGTCGGTTAAAAAAAATTATCCCTATACATCAAATAAACTTCTCATTCCATGGATATCTAAATTGAATGGTTTGTAGTTAAACTAACGCAAACTGTGATGTGCTTACTGCTTAAGTTAGACTGTTACGAGCTTTGATAAAAACCATCAAGTCTATTATGCGAGGATTTCTTTGATGTTGGCATGCCTTTATTGAATCTAGCATCAACTACAACATCTCATTCCACCGCAGGCTTGGTAGATTTCAAAGAAACCGTGGCAATGAAAGGCGCCTTCTTAATAATGCATTGTCGAGTTGCGTGTAGAAACCATTGAGGAGGTTTGGAAAAGAGCTAGAGTTTGAGATTCGATCCGAGATTCTATTTATTACCTATGTTATCCTCTATACTAAACTCATTAATTTTTCTACTGACTGACAGAAAAACAAGTTTTTACATTGCCTGGCGTCATATTAAATTGTTTGTCCGAAGAATTTTTCCTGCCTCCTTTTTTTTCTCTTAAGTTTTTCTTCTCCCAGCATTTTTTCCCCATTTAATCTCAATTCTTCAAACTACGCTATCTTTTCCATTTCTGTCACAACCATTATTGTACTTCTCTTTTATATTACTTGCAACCATGTCTTTGAACATTATGATCTGTCGTCATTCATGTTAATTAGGACAAATATTGTCTGGTTTTCTCTAACCAGGAACCAAAACACAAGAGCCCATTTAAAGACAGTAAACAAACATCATAAAGAAAATGAGCCTTTGAAACATTTTTGAATAAGGATTACACAGACAAAAAGAAAACGGTAATATCTTGATACATGTGATATTTTGATCAATACAGATATAATAAGGTAATGAAGAAACACAGGAACATTTCTGACTTCCCCTCTGACAAGTTTTCAAGAGCTATAGCAACACTCTCTCACTCTCTCTCTCTCTATTTAAACTATCCTAGCTTGGTAAGATAAGTTTAGAAGTTGGCTACTTAGGGTGACTATGTGAATTTAATTGAAAATGAGATTAAAGGCCGAATTATCGTTCCTGTTTGCAAACTCCCTCTTTGAAGTCAATTGCTAGCGGACAAGAGCGACAATGTTTTGCTCTATTCTCATTCCCAATGGTAAATACTATCTTTTAGCCATATTGGGAAAGATGTTTTTCTGTTAAGTCTAGTGCTTTTATGCTCAAAATACCTAGGCTACGGCACCGGCCTTTACTGGCCTTAATTATTTTGAAATGTAGGTTTCTCTGGCTGCTTTGTAAACTCCAAACATTTTTTACCTATTTGCTTCTTTCACTCTGTCATTGGAAGCGATCAATAGTCTGTTGAATAGACCTAATCGATAGTCTTCCAAATTAGAAAGGCCGTGTTTGTCTCCTTCATGGCATGGGGTCATCTAGGCCCTCTCGAATTATGAACTGGTTTTTATTCTATTTAGCACGTCTTCCACACAAAGTTTGCTTAAAGCGCTTCATATAGATGATATGACAGTTCAGTACTAACCAAAGTACCACCGGAGGCACAAAAAAGTACATGTACCTATTAGGCATCTTGTGTTTGCCACGGTAAATAGGACCCAGCCCAACCAGTTTCTTCGCCAGTTGGTTGACTTTTAAAATGCCCCCCCCAGCGTTTTATTGAAGAATTTTGACAATAGAACATACCAAGTTCCAAAACAAATGTGACGCCACTGCGGCAAATCAGGCATCCAATTTAGAAATAAAAAGTTATTTTCTAAAAAGTTCTACTTTAGACACCGTATGACGTTAAAAATTATATCTCTAAATTTTATAATGCTTGAAAAAGTTCATTTGGAAGCAAAAATGCATTATCCTATAACAATTTTTTTTAATTTCAAGGGCTATAACTGAAAACTAGTCTGAGGGACCTTCAGCTTTAATTTGCCCCGGATAGCCACACGGTTATAGTCTTTAAAAAATCACATTCAACGAAACATGGACAGGAAAACTTTACTCACCTTATGGTGATGATCTGGCTGAAGTTCATGTTCTGATTGTTGACCTGGGCAATGAAGAGCGCCGCCACAGCCTCATATAACGCGGTACCGTCCATGTTGATGGTGGCCCCAACCGGGATCACAAACGACGCCACTCTGGCGTCCACTCGGTTGTTGTGCTCCAGACACCGCAGGGTCACCGGCATTGTCGCCGAGCTGAAAGAGAGAAAAGGGGTAGGTGGAGATTGGTAAATTTGGTGATCCGTAACATTTTGGTGGAATTCATTGCGCCCGGTTCTACTGAACACTCCAAGGATAATCTGGCCTGTCTGTTTTACATACATAACAGTTTTGTTTCTGGAATGTGTCAGTCTTCGTTCAATTCCTTAAAATGGTACAATTAGTACAAAGATTGATAAGTCACATTTATTATAAGAAGTTGCTATCAATTTAATCCTTACCAAGAGATCGTGTATCTAAAGTTAACTCTTATGTTTTAGACTGTTGACTAGGTCACATAGAAACTACTCATATTATCACCGTAAATTAATATTAGATTTAAATTTCTTTCTTCATCAGTGTCATTCAATATCAAAGTGGTTCATTTTGCTTAAATAAATGTTTTTTTTTCTCTTGTGAAGTCACTAGAGTTTATCCTCTTGCTTTTTCACTTCATGGGTCAACAAAATGGAAAATCTTTAAATATGCTGTTTGGCAACTTAGGTGAGCGCAAAGAAATGAAAGTAGTAAATACTCAGGCAGGCTCACATTTTGAATAATCTCATTATTATTTACTCGTCAGTTTCTAAATTAATGGTTACATTGTTTCTTTCCATTCATTTGCAGCTTATAATAATGGCAATTTTGTTCAAATTGGTCTATATTCTCGGAAGTTTTTTGTTGTTGTAATTTTAATGCGAATTTAAATTTTGACTTTTAAATAATCGTTTGAGGAGGGGTATCGATTACTGGCTGTTTTCAATATGGATTTATGAATTTCTATTGAAATGAATTCTTAGTGCACCCTTTTGTTAAACTTTCTATCATTGTTTCAAGCAAAATGTAAGATGGTGGTGATTATTTGAAGATGCTTTTCGATATAAAAAGTAGTAATGAGAATACTCATAACACTGATATTGATTAAGGTAAGAGTAAAGGAAATAACTTTAATAATTCAATGGTAATGGTTTATTTATCTTAAATATTAGATTACCTGTCTTTAAATACCAATGAATTAAAAGACAAACAATATTTGTCACTCGTTTAAATGCAGAACAGAATTTTATTTAGTTGGTAGGGAGCAACTGACCTTGAGGAAGTTCCAAAGGCTGTTGCCATGGCTTGACTTATACCGTAGATGAACCTGTAAGGGTTTTTTCTAACTGCGATGAAGTAGAGGAACGGCAGAACCATCGAGCCGTGGACAAACAGACCAATCAGGACAGTGATGAAATACATGCCGACTTTCCCAAGCAGGACAGAAAAGTCTTCCATGCCAACTATCTTGGCCGCAATGAGGAACGAGATACCGATAGGGGAGTACCTACAGTGAGGGGGAGGATAAACAGGTTTTCTCTAAGAATTGTTAATTATCTCATAAAATTACAGCTGAAGTCCTTCCACAAATTCACAAAATGTCTTTAAACTCAGGTTTCATTTTTGTGCTTCCTTCAGAAGCAACACAGTGGGTGGTGAAGCCATCATAATGTTAGAGTGTGGTTCTCAACGCTAGCACGAAATTTTTTGAACAATTTGACTGAATAAATTCTTATATGTATGGCGCATTATAAATTGAGAATTGTTCCTTGATACAAACCAGAGCAGGGACCATGGTCCGAGTACTATAAACGCCTTAGTTTGAAACGGTGGTGAGAATACTAAAGCAGTTCATTGCGATTGGATACAACTCGGCCACCGCAATCAAAGATACCGTGCCGTTAGGTTTAAGCCATGTTCATAAAGCTATGTGTCTCAAATTTATGGACAACATTGCATAAGAAAAGCCATAATAGTGATAGCATGGGTGTTTTCCATGAATGTGATAAAGGACACCATAAAAAAGTTCTGATGTAATGACAAAATGATATATAGAACACGCCGTCTAAACGATTTGAAAATAGAAAGGGAGAGGTAGTTAAATAAAGATACATGTATGTAAATGGAGAGAAGGATGGAGGGATTAATCGTATCTGTAAAGGAAAAAAACCCCATTGTTTTGCATTTTGAGGCACAAAAAACTTTTTAAAAATACGCCCGTTTATCCTTCAGAATGAAAACGGAAAAAAGATAGTACATTTAATCATAAATTATTGCTTTAATAGATTAAAGATAAAAAATAAAAGGCGCAAGGAAAATTGAGACCCTTGCTAACAATTAGAAATGGGATCACAGATATCGGTTTGCGGAACAAAATAACGAACGCTTTTTTGTTTTTCTTACTGTTTTCTAAGGAACAATTCTTTGCTATTCAAGGCAGAATTCAAAGAGTTCACAATATTCTGCATTCCAATATCCTCTGTGACGTCAACACATAGCAGCCACTATTAAGGGCCCCACAAGTTTTAGTTGGTTCTTGTTACCTCCCTTTCTCCATTTAGCTTCAACAATCAAAACAACAGGCTCATAACTATGACGCAATGATTGTATTGAGCTGATCGGTTTTCTAAAAAGCTTCCACCGTTGGAATTTTTTCCCAGGTTCTCAACATTTCTTCCCCCTCAGTTTTCGCTCTGACCTCATTGTTCATTTTTGAATGTTGTTGCTATAATTTCAATCTTTTTCTCTTCGCTTATTTTAGTAAATCCGAATCTTTTGTTTCAAGATTTCACTCCAGCTGAGAAATTTCTGTTTGTGTTTACTCCTCTTTATCTCAGAGGCTGTCTATTTCCGAATTTCTGTCTTTGTCTCTGTCTCCCACTCTCTCTTTCCTTTCTATTTTTTTTACATCCCTCTCCATCTCTTACTCTTCAACCCACATCGCCTTTCTTATATGCCCTTTCTCTCTATATTTGACTTTTGTAAAACCATCACCCTTTTTGAATTTTCTATTTTATCTTTAATCTCTATCTCTGTTTCCATTACTTCTGTCTCCCTGCAAAAACAGATCTTTCTATCTTCTAACCTTTATTTCTCAGTGGAAGGCAGGAAATCAAATAATAAACATTTCACTGTATATAAAGCAAACTTTTCCTGTTGAAACCGTGTTTCGTTGGTAAAAAGTGTAAGATCGAAGGGCTTATTATATGCAACGTTTCGACAAAACCATTTGGAAGTCGGCAATTGCGAGCATATCGTCTGATCCACATGGTGCACTTAATTGAACTAAACCTATTAATAGTAGACTTTAACCCAGTCGCCAATACAATCATATGAAGTAAGATACTATTACAAAGTCCCTTTTCATTCACTCACCAGAGGAACATGGAGAAAAGCTTCATGGTGACTTCCACCAGGCAGTCGCAGAACGCGACAATGGGCTGACCTCTCTCGCCCATCCTGCCGAGCATCACACCAAAACAGATGGAGAACATCACAATGCCCAGAACGTTCGGTTTGCCTGTGCCTTCGTTGATAAACTTAGTCTTCGGAGCCTCGGTCTCCTCTGAAATACACGCAGTTTTAGAGCAGGGTTACCCCCACAGATAAAAAGAACGATTCAAACAGATTTTCCATCTTTTAAATGTTTTTTTTTAATTGAATTTATACCACCAATAAATTATCTGATCTTTTATTGTTCCCAAGAAAGTAACTTGATTTAATTAAACGGTCCATATTTTTTACTGATACTGATACTGTCATCTCGATTTCTAGAGCCGAGCCATAAGAAGTAGCCAACCACGAGATACTAGGACACTGGAAATGGAATGTGTTAACCAACACATTAAAAAAACGTTTCAGGAAGCATAATCGGTCAAAGAATTATTTTTTCACGCATGGCTTGGTATTGTTTTTAAAATTCTAAGGGGCAAACAAAGTCACCCACAGTCTATTTCTGAATAAAGACGCCTACCTATAAAAATAGGAGATTTGTAATGGATAATAACACACTAGTTCATTAAAAAACAATTTTTTTTTCAAACAAATGTTGTGATTAATTGAAAGGGTGGCTTTTTTTCTCAATCCTGCAAAACTTAAGAAAACGTGTCAGGCTACTTTCCATCAGCTGATCGTAAATGCTTCCTATCGTAAAGATTCTCACAATCTTCGAGGTCTACGATACTGTGCCAAGCTTTGTTGCTGCTTCACGCATACATAACAAGTTAGAACAGAGTAAACCTTATGTTTCGTTAACATGAAAACCAATGTATCACAATATCAAGTAATGTGGTGTCATCATAATGTAAAAATATCACAAATCTGTGAAAAAACATAGCATTTGTTTTTCAACAGTAGGGCTGCCCGTGACAATCAAAGTGCTGTATCATGGTTTATACTGCAGATACTGCACTTTGATTGTCACGGGCATTAGGTAAGAGGGAAGTGGATCTACTGCAGACGCTTCTTTTTCGTGATTCAAACTTGCGGTACACACTCGGTCAACAGATGAATATCATCCACACTTCAATTTTAGCGCACACAAATCAAAGTGCATTTTTGGGGCAAATTTTCTTAATCTTTCACTAATTGATAGTTTAAGGTTCACGGTTTTACATCGGATTAGTTTCTGGCACCATATCAGCTAACTTGGTTAATGGCGGTTTATTCAGCGTTGGTAACACTGTTTAAATTATCCTGCATTTTAAAAAAATGTCATTGTTTTAAATTCAGGTGTTCCTACGAATTAAACACAAGAAATTCAACTGAATTCATACACTAAGCAAAGAAACCTTTCTCTCTCAGTTTAATCAGACCCTGATTAAAAAAAAACTCTGTTTACATTATTCGGAAACATGAGTAAAACACGAAGATCTTTGTGTTTGTTTACATTTTCTTCTTTGGTTTGTAGTTCAACATATCGCCGAAGCAGCTCTAGCATTGCTTCCTTAAATCTGCTTTTATGTTGCTATTAAAAAAAATATGATCCTATTGTATAACTAGCTGCTTAGACAGAACGAATAGAAAGGGAAATCGTGTTTTAGTTGCGCCGAAACAATACGGCAGAGAAGCTTTATGGAAGTTTGATACAAAGACAGGATATTACAAACGCCCGTCTAATATGCCGGCTGCCTAAGCGGTATTGTCAGGGTTTGCGTGTGGTGAGAGATTGTTCTAGATTTCTCTACTATCATTCTCTAACAATGCACGGCCTTGCCCTCTCCCTATAAGGCAAACAGCCCTTCAAGCCACGTGAGTAAAACCTTGTCACTGAAAGAACACGTGATCCAGAGTTAGGTCCGGTCGCTCTGTTACAGATGGTATGCGGTGCCACTACTGACGGACCTACACCGTGACCGACAGTTCGTTTACGGATTTATTAAGATGCTCAGCCCAGTCCACCGAAATCTAGGCAGTTCTGTTACGTTTGAAAACTCAATTTAACACGCCAGGTTATTTTTACCTGTCTTGTTGAGCGCCTCAGGTGACATGGTCGATGTAATGTTGCCTATGGGTGAGGTGTCTGGGACTTCTTTTGTACGATACTGAAAATAAGAATAGAGGATTTGTCATTGTAGAAAATTTTTCTCGTTAGAGGATGCTTTTAACAGTTAAGTTTTCTGTCGCAATCTTGAGCTTTCTAAGTATTGAATTTAAAACAGTCTCATATCTTGGAGACAATTTTGCGATACATCTAGTAATCATATGTAGATGAATCTAAAAATCCACGCTCTCAGAATTTAGATTTTTCTCGAGTTTCATTTCATATGTGATGTCTCAAAAAAAAAGCAAAAAGAAAAGGGCCAAATACAAAATTGAACGGTATTTTATAAATTGCTTAAAAATTTAAAAACAAAAGAAATTAAATAGCATCAACAAGAAAGTAGAAAAAAGTAAAAACTAGAGATTGTGTATAATTTTTACATCTTTTTCCCCTTTGGCCGAAAAATATAAAAAAAATTATTACGACAAAATCCTTTTGTCAACATTACCGGAGTCCCAAACACAGAATAAATCTTTTGTGATCGAGGTTATTATGAGGTTGCGGGTAATAAAATTTTGTTGATTATAAGACAAATACACGTTGAAGAAAATATTTGCTTATTTCAGCTTTGTATCCTTTGTTTGTCTCTCTTAGCCGTTATTCGATTTATTTAATGTTTATTTCCAATTAAATGCACAATTAAATGAACAAATATGAGAAGATGGTGACTATTCTCTTAACTTACAGCGTTGAAGCAGGCCACAATTAAGTTGTCTGGAAACACATTTCTGAAATGAAAAAAGACGAAGTTTATAGTTGAGTTTTAAAATTGGGAACATTTAAATAATGCCATACATTTTCTAAACGAAGAGATAGCGTGGATTTTGAACAATGATGTCATCTAGATTTAAAAGGAAACCGTGACAGAAGTATTTATCACCACATTAATAATGAAAGAGTTAAATCTGGCTTCGCCTGTAGAATGTTCAGAGCGCATACAAACCTGTGAATAAACTCCCATTAAATTGTCTAATTTTTTTAGCCCAACAATCGAAGCACAAATTGTCTTGCAAAAAAAAGCGTAAAAATAAGTCCCAGCCGGATTCCTTGGCTTGAAATAAAACCCTATCACATATCATTTTCGAGGCTAATGATCCAATGGCTGTAGCGTAATATGCAAATTTATAGTAATTCGAACTCATCATCTGAAGAAGTTAATTTAAAGAATCCTGACCTAATAAACCACAGTTAAGGAGATTTTAGTAATAATGTTAGGTTATACTAGACTCCTAAAATCCTCTTAAGGGGTGCTCGCTAGCATTAAAATATATGTAACAGAATTAAGTTGCCTTAGAAATAAACATAAACCCTTGAAAAATTGCTTTCATTTAAATTAAGAACCAATATAAAATAGTAGCAAAATTATGTTGGTATATTGTAAAGGAAAGTCGAAATAGTCATTACAGAATTGTGAAAAGTATAAATTTCAACACAAAAAAGAGGAGTCTTGCAATATAAGTTTGCGAAATGCATAAGGGCTATTGCCCAACTGACATAAAATAACAGGAACACATTTTAAAACATTAATTTTTAAAAGCCGCAGAAAAGATTCAGTTCTGTCCGTTCTTTTAGTTTCCCCAGGTAAAACATTCCAGACCTTAGGAGCTACGACAAAAAAAGCTTTGATTTTAAAAGTCGTTGAAGGCATAGTAGCTTTTAGTAAATTGAACTCTTTTGATCTTAGAAACCTTTGAGCTTTGTGTAATTGTCAGAGTTCTTGTATATAGGGAGGGAATAGATCATTTAAACCTTTCAAATATGGCTGGCAATTTTAAAACGACTATGGGATTTTAACAGTCGCCAGTGCAGTTCGTTCAGTTTTTGCTCTGTATCCTTAAACTTTGACCTACGACCTATTCAGAGGGCTGCTGTTTTGCATTTATTGAAGTCTATATTTTTATAATTTAGCTATCTTAGGTGTCCCAACTTAAAATGAGTTTCAGTAATCCATTCTGCTGGTTATAATGAGCAAGTAGTTGAAAAGCATAAATAAGCTCAAGAAATTTTCCAATGTTCCTAAAGAGGCAGTATTTACAAACATGTTTGATATGACGTTCCATACCATTGAGAGCATCAAAGCGAATACTAAGACTTCTACCATTATCACCTGTTCTATTCTTTTTCCACTAACATTCAGAATGCCTATATCGACTTGAATTTATTGTTCTTAAACGATATATTAACGAAACATCTGTCCTTTTTATTGAGTTTAGTTTGTTCTTTGTTGTTTTAGTATGAAGTAAGATAATGCAATGATGATAATACTAATAATCTGATGAAGATGGGTATGGTAATAGAGATGATGTTTCGTTAACGATAAAATGGCGAAAATAGAAATTTTTATTCATAAGATGTTTACGGGGTTTTTGTTTGTTTGTAAATTTATATTCTGAGATTTACGTTCAAGTTAGTTTGAAAACAGATAGGAAGCATTTTATGTTAATGACCTTGCTCTTTCATAACGATTTTGTATGATGATGGAAATGTTAATAAAGTTGATGATAAAGACTGGGATGAAGATTGTAGTAGGTTTTGCTGGTGAATGGGACGATGATAACAAAGACGAGAATGAGGGGAAACAAGTGCTAGCATAAAAAAATTAAATTATTTGTTTCTTAGCTAAACCTGGTGATAAAGTTAATTCAGACCACTAATTTCGTTTTTATTTGGTACATGAAACCAGACAGAAGCAAACAGAATTGTGATCTTGTGGTTATGTTTCTGCACAGATCGCAAGGTTTTACCTAGAGAGAGTATAAAGCAATACTTCGATATAGTGATTTTTGAAAAAAAGCAAAGGACGGGCTAAAAAGAAATAAAAACCCTTGCACCATGCACCAAGGACAGAATACATAGTACACGTTCATTTAAAAGGATTTTTTGTATTTTCGTCATATCAGTATTTCCCCGTCTGTGAGCTTATTGGTTTATATATGCATTACAGACATACAGCAAAACCCAATATCTGTAATGATCGAGTAACTTGTTTTGGTTTCGTTTTTTTTTTATCACAGGTGCAAAATACATAAAATTAATGTACTCGAAATTGTCATTTAATTTGATACACTTGGCCTGAAATTTAAAATTCATATTAACAACATTTATTAACCTTTATTAATAAACGAATTCCTATCAGTACAGTGTACTTAGTTAAACTAAAGGAAAGATATGACAAAACTTACAGCTTTTGATATATCTATCAGTTTTTTCATCTAAAATATTTATTGAATTTGCACTTTGCATGTTATCGCTCGTGCTCAACACATATTATCTAGAGACAGTCTGATTTCTGCGTTTCATTTTTAAAACATTTTCATTTACACTATTTTCAATAGAGATTTTTTCCTGCTGCAAACCGCTCCCAAGTCACATCACTGGCGCAGACTCAGGCCCTCCATTTCAGGCAAGCTCAGGTCAACCATCTTATCACCCATAGCACCACATAATAGAGGTAGTCTACTTCAAGACTTACAAGTGTCTTTTAAAAGGTCCACCAGCCTTAAATTGTGAGGCGTCGTGGTTTAGTGTTAGACATTCGGTTCTCGGACCAAGATATTCCTAGGTTCGAGTCCTGTCTTAGCTTACCAAAAAAGGCTCTTTGCACTCAGGTGTTAAATGAGTACTAAGCTATGGGCAACATCTGGAAGGGCAACCTTTCTCATACTCAACGATTTCTAAATCAAGCCTATCATAAAACAGTAAATGCTGTGTATTTAAACCCATTTTTCTTTTTAATAAGAGCTTCGCGATTTCAACTCATGGCAAATAAAAATATAACGGAGAGGAAAAAGCAGAAGAAAGCGTTAGAAAGTGCCTCAATGTAGGATGTAAATTAAAATGACGCAAATATTGTTATTAAAGCAACCACAAGGAAACAACATTGCAACAAGGAATGATATAAGGATTGAGAGAGAGAGAGAGAAAGAGAGAGAGAGAGAGAGAGAGAGAGACAGAGAGACAGAGAGAGAGAGGGATAGACAAAGTAAGTGATTGAAAACGAAGGAATGAGATTGGAAAAGGTCTCATGGATCAAAAGAAAATTAGCTGTTCGAAACATTAGCGGAAATGGTGGCTAATTTTAATTTAGGCAGAGACCTACATCTGAGTCTTTGAATCTTCAAAACAAAATTTAAATGAAAATATGAATCAGTAAAGACCCAAATTATCTAATGAAAATGCAAATGAAGTGATATAAGAATAATGGGGAAGTCGAAGGGTAAACTGGGCGGCTATGTTTTAAATATATGTGTAAAATAAAGCAACGTAGTTGGGAGAAAAGAGAGAGAGAGAAGAGAGAGAGACAGACAGACAGACAGACAGACATATACAGAGAGAGACAGACAGAGACAGAGACAGAGGGGGATAGAGACAGAGACACTGAGAGAAAGAGAGAGAGAGGGAAAGAGATAGAGAGAGAGAGAGAAAGAGAGAGTGAGAGAGAGAGAGAGAGAGAGAGAGGTGGAAATAGAGAAGAAAGCTCGAAGAACATAAAGAAAAAGAGGCTTGAAAAAAGTTGAAAGGTAGTCAAACAAACAGAGAGGGACAGATAAAGAGAAACATTCAGACTTGTTAAAAAAAGAGGCAATGAGACAGAGAGGAACATGCAGATAGGTCAATAGAAAGAGGTAAGGAGACAGAGAAACATCCAGATATGTTAATAGAAAGAGGTTGGGAGAAAGAGAGAAACAATCAGAATAGATAATATAAAGTGGGAAAGAGACAGAGAGTATCATTCAGATAGGTTAATAGAAAGAGGCAGGGAAACAGAGAGAAACCAGAAAAGTTAATAGAAAGATGATTGTCAAAGACAGACAGATTGTGACCCAGGTAGTTGTGGGGTGATCTTACTAATAAATAAAATTTGTAAAACATTATTGATTAATTATTATCATTCATGATGTTTTTTGCTTAATTTGCTTTTCAATTTTTTTTCGCGGCAATAAAAAAACCACGCACAATAAGCATAATCTCTGCGATATTTTACAACTTTTCCAAACAGTGACGCTCAATGAAACAATCATTGGTTGAGTACTTGTGGCGAATCGATACGCAGCTACAGAAGCAGCAGTCGACAGATGAATGCAATTACTTTATACAAGCCGATCTGTTTGTTTTTCGTTGGCTGACTCTCCTCGGCGTGGCAATGTATCGTTAGAAGAACGCAAACAAGAGCTGGGCCGCACGATTAAATTCACAACACTAGGTTGGCGTAGGGTCGTACTGAGAACAATGGTTTGATATTTGACGGCAGTAAAATCGCTAGATAATCGGTTCTTCAAGTACGCCACGACATCGTTATTATTTAGGAAAAAAAACAATCGAAAATGAAATCGTGCAGTTTTCCCACTCGATACTATAGAGTGCGGAGTGTGTGAAAAATTTCACGCCATTTTACTACGAGAGAGGTTACTAGTCACTGTCAGCAGCAGGAATAGTGTTTACTTTAGGACTTTGATCTCGGTGAAAAATAATAAGGCCATCATTACAAAGAGCATTACGCTCCGATTGTCGTGAACCGGCTTCCATCATGGCTGTGGATTCGCACGGTGTAAACCAGCGTGAAACCACAGTATGCCAACAATACAGAAACCTTTAATAAATGAAAAAGTAAACTTCGCTTAGAGGCATTTACAAAGCGTATGTATGGTAGAAGTTTTGTGGAAAAATATAATATACCAAATTGGAATCAATGTACACAGAAATGTTGTAAAGTTAGGGATTCAAGTGGCTGGAAGACTTAGAAGCTATAAAGCCGCCATTATTCATTTATTTTCCAGCACTGAAAGGACTACAGTACTGACAATCATCGGTGTTGGCATTGCTGTCGTTCTCGAAAATTTAAACGTCTTTCGATGGAACTCACGGACTGATTACTTGACCTTTCATAATTCAATTGACATGGGCCTGTGACGCTTTCTTCTTGCCGCTTTAGCATTTTCCTGACATTTTACTTCTAAGACAAAGGAAATTTCTAGGAAGTAACGTTACAATCTGCATAATAAACAAGAGCCGTTGGGTCACTAAAATTGAATTATTTGATTTATTGGTTGATATTGTGCTTGCGGTTTATGCGTCTTCCGTATTTGCATAACAAAAGCATAACTGTGAGGCAAGCAGAGTAATCACCTCCCAACTAGACGTTCACAATTACGGGGCCTTATGGCATCCTATTTTCAAATAGTTTTGAAACGGGAAAAAATCCGGATACTGTAAAATTGGATGTATGAAGCCTGCTTCTTAACCCTATTAAAGAAAATAACATACACACCTAGATATTAATCCCAAATCGATCGGCCAAACCAAGTTTTTTGTTGCTACCATTCTTGTTGATTATATACTACTTATGAATAATTTTGCATGACATTATTGAGAGTTTCTGTCTTTGAAAGTTTGTTACTCGTAAGATCTTATCACTCATTAGCTAAAATAAAGCATGACTATAGATTTGAAGAGTTGATGACAGGACCAGAGCATCATGGTAATATGTTGAATATTTAGAGCAATCTTCTAATGAGCATGCTTTTGTAGGACAATCAACCAATCATTCCATCAATCAATCAATACCAGGTCATACCGGTGCAGTTGTAGTACCGTATAATCTTTTCCCTCTTCGATCCCTTCAATAGGACAGAGGACTCGCGCTAACCTGGCTTGGCTTTCCTTTGAACACCTCTATAAGGATCCTCAAAAAATAACACCTCATCCTATGCTCCTTTGACAATGCACTGATAAGATACAATTTCTCCGATCATCCTAAAACCTACTAGAAATGACAACTTCGGCACTTTAAAAAAATCCATATTTTTAAAATACAACAGAAACACTATCCTGTTGGCCTATAAATCTGTAAGAGGGACTTTGAATATATAATGTAAACATGAAACTTCTAGAAAAAATTTTACAAATGCAGAGAGTTTAAATGATGTTTCCTTGAATTAATTTAAAAATAATCCGTACCGTTTTTACCATTTGACTCATTTTTAGAGCATAGATATCTTCAGTTGCATGAAAGAATCAACCCTCTCAGCATCTTACGCTCAACAGAATTACTTGCACTAACCATCAGATTCACAATCCCACCTATTATTGCTACTCTGTGGTGATTGATTATTGATTAGCCTATTTAATTGTTCGCTGTTACGCTATTCAACATGGTTTTTATAATCATTATTCAATTTACTATATAAATTGTCCTGCATCACGTTCCATAATTACAATTTGAAAAAAGGATAAAGGATTACGATAAATTATTATGAAAATTCACGTGGGCTGAAGGCAAATCATGAGATAAGGATAAGTAAAAAAAAAACAAAGACAAAGGGGCAGGTTACAAAATTTATGTTTTTGACATGGGGAAGACAGTTTTCCATTAGAGGAATCTGGAATATTGACTTCCTGTTCAGCATGTTTTTTCAACATACCCCCCCCCACCCCAGTAGGACCGTAGCTTCATGTTGTTGGAACAATCAATGAGATGTTTGATGGGAACATCGAATAAAGGGACAAATTGGAAGTAAATGTGGTGGTGGTGTTTCTTTTAAAGATTAAAGGTGGTGGTGGTGGTAATATTAGTAGTAGTAGTAGTAGTAGTAGTAGTAGTAGTAGTAGTAGTAGTACTATTGATAGCACTAACAGTAGTGGTAGTAGTAGTAGTAGTAGTAGTAGTAGTAGTAGTAGTAGTAGTAGTAGTAGTAGTAGTAGTAGAGGTAGTATTAAGACACTAATGAGATGTCTAAGACAATACATCTGGCTGTCGTATTTTGTAAATGAGCTTACCTTTAGATCGACAAGGATGATAGCAGAGTAAGTAATCGTATTTGTGGCCTAGTGCTATTGAATGCATATCGATTTAATTAGCAGCTTTGGCAATATCAGGGCAGGCCGGTGTGTTTTCGTTTTCTGATGAGTGCTTTCACTAAGAAGGTTAGCATATGGCATTGCTAGTGCCCTTTCTGCTTATTGATTTAACTATTAGACTAATGGATCTGTTAAATGTCACCTCGAGAAGATATGTTTATACGAGTCATCTTTTTAAATAAAAAGACAAAGAAAGATAGATAATAGAGAGAAACTCAGAGAGATAACGAGAGGAAAGGAAGATGTGGATAAAAGAATTAAATGCAGAAATAAGTCAGAGGGTCTCTGCACTGAAGATTGGGCATTTGACTTTTACAAAGATAAAAAAAACCTGATTCCGGTTCGTTTGAAGGACAAAACGTTACACTTTTAAACTTTTGTTTTAAGCTCATGAAACTTTTAACGACTCTAGTAAGTTTGTGAAATTAGATGAACTAACAATGGAATCAGCAACTGAGCAGTTGGTTATGGTTACAAGGTTTAAATTTTAAATTTAGCAGTGGACTTAAGCGGGCCTAAAGTGAAGCGAACACATATTTTGCTTTTGGTATTTTTAAAAACCTTAACCTACATAGACACCCAACAGCTTTTAGTACCATTATGCCACTTCGTTTTTTTAAAGCAAAATAATGGCAAAACCCATCCAAATGACGAGTTAGCTTGAACAGGAATATCCAAATCGCATCAAGGGCGAGCAACCATAACATCCGGTTGTATACCATCATTAGAGACCTTTAGCACACGCACGGTGTCTCACTACGCGTACGTGAAAATCGGGAAAGCAGATTGAGAAACTATAAAAATAATGAAACCAGTTTCTAAAAATAGACCCACAGACGTTCTATTTTTAGAAACTGGTTTCATTATTTTTATAATTTCTCAATCTGCTTTCCCGATTTTCACGTACGCGTATTGAGACACGGTGTGTGTGCTAATGGTCTCTATTAACCTTAGACGACATACAGACACAATAAACCAAACGATGACAATTTAGTTGTGGATCATAATAAAATAATCTTTTTAGAATATTGGTGGAGGCAGCCAGTGCATAAGCAATTATCATTGAAAGATTCAAAGAATGTTATGAGCGACAGAGTGAAGAAGGCTTACAAGTTACAGTGACACTGGCTGGAAAAATGTGTGGATGTGTTAAAACCTGTTTTTATGTTTGAATGTGGGCAGTGCATGGATACTATTTATCTCTTTAGTTTTTTATTTTTTTTTTCATTTTTGGGGGGAAGAGGGGGGGGGCGGCAGGCGGTTGGTCGCAGTAGGGAAACCTGAGACTTTTGCCGCTGTACTCTACCCGATACATGGTACAGTAAGTTTACTAGTCTTTTTGAAGGCGACCGTGCTGCATAATTAGTTTTTAACTTATGAACTTCATGTCAAAACTAAAAAAAAAGTAACTAAATTTTTATGAAAAAATAATATCATTTCCGAGATATCTTCTTTCCCGCATAACATGCGGTGGTATGCAACAATGTGCACGGTGTGCACAAGTCACAGTTGAAGAAATTAGTTTATGGCTTAGGGCGAAGGAACGAGGGCTGAGGCAAAACAAAGAAATGCCGACAGAGAACACAAATTTAAGTTTTTTTGAAATAGGTATTACAGACTTTAAGCAGCAACGCGTGAGTATGACGCGAACGTCTGTGGGTCTATTTTAGAAACTGGTTTCATTATTTTTATAGTTTCCTCAATCTGCTTTCCCGATTTTCACGTACGCGTAGTGAGACACGGTGCGTGTGCTAAAGGTCTCTATTAAGATAAAAAAAAATCCCAGTTATTTTGGTATCCGCTTCATTACTTCTGCTTCACATAAATACATAACTTTCATTCTTTACACAAAATTACCATGAAAAGGTTTAAGTACACATACATGCTTACAATGATAGTAATAAAAAATACAATTTATTTCATAAGGCTTACGAGTCTTTTATTGGTTCAATTCTTTTTAAAAATCCGATATGTGATGCAGTGTCCGTGCCCGCTTGCTTCTTTGGGTTCAGGATTCAATTTGCAGTTTAATCGTATTTCATGATTATTTTTCTCGCACAGTTTCATCCTAACTGGATCGGTTAAAGCCCGTGAATAACTTATGAATTAAAATTTTCCCTGAACAATAAATAAAACCCATTTTAGGCTTTACACGATACCTTATACTTTCGAACAAAAGTTCTGCTTCAATTTGAAATACTTGAAAGCTGGTCATGTTATTCAATACTTATTCCGTCGCGTAATTTTGAGACTTTATGATGGAGAGACTCAAAATATAATTTGCCATTTTTCGTCACAGATATTTAATGGATGTGTTACACATACCTTCTTAGCACGTAATTATAATGAAATTAATAATCAGTCTAATCGGCAACGTTCCTTAAACCTGAATACATTTTTTATTCCTTGAATTTGTTTCAATAAAAGACGTTTTGTAATTAAAAAAAACCATTACCAGTAGCTTTGATCTTTTTACTTATTCTTCTCAGTTATTGTGCGGGCAAAGATTCATAAAGTATACGGATACAAATCCTCTTGGCATTGGCATTGGGGTGATTAAAAAACTCAGATAACCTGTATTAATAATTGAGGCCTCTAATTGAAATTATAATTCTTTCAATTAAAAAGGCTTTGTTTAAATATTGATTTTGTACTTTAGTGCACGATTGCTTCGTGTTTTTAGAATTAAAATGTATTTCAAAACGAGAAGGGCAAAAATACAATTTTCCCCATGGCGCCGGCAGATAGGGAAAGGTCGCGCTTAGCAGAGCATAATGACGCTGCTTTGATGGGTTGGGTTGGGTTGCGTCCAGTAACCTCAACACAACTACAAGCCTCTTGTTTATGCAGTTTTCTTGCGGGAAAGCAGCGAACACTTCTTGCTCTCCCTGCCTCTTTCACACATCCGTTCATATTTCTTCATGCACTGTCTTTCTCTATTTCTCTCTCCCTCTCTTCCGTCCTCAATCTCTGACTCCTCATTCGTTTGATCTCATCCACTACCCTCAATCTTTTTGACCATTAGCTGTATTAAAACATACAGGCTACTTTATTAGGTGTATTTCTCTGATATTTTATAAATATATCTGTATATAAAATGGGGTGACTTTTAGAATAAAAAGACTCTCTGTCTGTCTGTCTCTCTCACTTTCTGTCTGTTTGTCTGTTTACGCATCTCTGTTTCTTGTGTAATTTAAAAAACACTTCATCTCTTTAAGTCATTATTTATTTAGGATTTTCGTGACCATTCTTTCTTATCTCGATCTGAAATTCCAATTCTACTCAACAAAAAATTGATCTACCCGATGTTTCTCTGCAGTTAGTGTTAAGGTGTCTACATAACTCCACGACCATCCAAGGAAGTGATGCTACGATAAATCCTATCTCTACAGTCTTTCATTACTTGATTCAGTTTTGATTTCTCAGGGCAAATTCTGGCCCAGGGATTTGAAAGTTTTTTGAAAATCTTGTTTATGTTTGCATTTGCTTTTATATATCATTAGTATGCTGCTGTTGGTTTTTTTTGCGAATGCAAATTGGACCATCTAGATCTAGTTCCTAACAGCTAAAATTGCATTTCATGATCTTGAGAGATGCATTATAGAAGACAGCATAGAGAAATGGCGAGTAGAGATCATGAAGCAAACGGGCCTATCTCACCACAGCCGGGGTTGCGACGTTGTTTTAAAACCGTTCTCCATATTTCCTGAAAAATATACCATTAAATAGACTAGCTGAGTGACCTGTTTTAGGAATGGTGAAAATGAGCTAGATTAACACTGGAATATTTTACAGGGTTTATAACACAATCTCAGTAAGGTTTTTACAGCTTTGTGCGGTGCGCATGAGTTTTTAATAGATCTTTCTGTGTGTGTATATGAACTACCTTTTTATACATAAAAACCACAAACCCCCTTCTCTCTTTCTCTCCCTCACCCTCTCCCTCCCTTCCTCCCCCTCTCTCTCTTGTCCCTTTCGTGAGCTTATTCCTCTCTTTCTTTCCTCCTGTCAAACTCTTAGTATGGGATTGACAGTGTACGAAAAATACAACGTGACATATCCTCCACCCCACCCTTCTCTTTCTTTCTGTAATTTTAATACTCTGGTTTTATCTCTTGAAATATTTAATTCACACCTTTTGACACTTTACCACCGTTTATCATTTCACCTCTTTGTCTTTCCCTGTTTCTCTTTGTTGTTGATTTCCTTGTATTTTTTTTGCAAAGTATACAGTACACCACAGAGCTGTTTTCTTTTATTTCCCTGGCTCTGAATTTGAAGTCTAGAAACCTTGAAATTAATTTAAAATTTCAATCTGAACAGCCTCTCCTTTTTTCTTGTACCCCCCTCTGACGCCTTTCATTCTGTAACGAAGTTAGACATTGTTTTAGTTAAGTTTCTTAGTCATGCTATGTACAATGTAGGCCTAGATTAAGACTACGCTTGTTTTCTTAATGGAATGTGTTAAGTATTCGTAGTTATAAGTAACTTACGGTTTTCATAACTCATTAAAATCTAGCATGATCGCCTATTGTTAGTTTTGTAGATCTAGGCTTCTGGATTTATCTAGATTACCACCTTCCGGTTTATTTACATAATATTTGATGACGTAGAAGGAATTTCGGGCGACTTATTTTTAACTTGGCTTGCGATTGGGTGTCGCTGCCGTATTAGGCCACGCCTTTGTCATCTTTCTTGTAAAGAGTCGAATTTTCGAGCGATAGCTAGAATTTCTAGAAGTAAGTTTTGCCTATAAATAGAGCTCACGCGGTTGACTAAGGTGTTTAAGAAGATTTTTTAGAAGACTGAGAGAATAGAATACTGGACGAAGAGAGAGTGAGCAGTTT
>BMAT01009277.1:41990-60122 GCA_019649035.1 Elysia marginata
TCCAGGGTGAATGAATTGTAAATTGGAAACAAAGTTTGGGTAGGAAACGCCATTTTAAGGTCAATTTTTGAAATTTGTTAATGTACAAGTTGATTCCGAGAAAATGATTCTTGCTTCAGTTCAGAACATATTTCTTGCATCCAGGGTGAATGAATTGTAAATTGGAAACAAAGTTTGGGGAGGAAACGCCATTTTAAGGTCAATTTTTGAAATTTTTGTCTATATTTGAATTAACAAAAATTTTAATATCTTTTCACAAAAAAATGATAATTTAATGAAATTGTTTATGCACGGAAGTTTAGAAATGTCATTGTGAAAACAGCAAAGATCTTATTTAAAGACAAAATTGCGAAACCGAACTCATTCACCCTGAGTGAGAGACAAATCCGTCGGCTAACCACATGTTATAAAATATCAAGTCCTGCAACCAGTGCAAATAAGTTGGTTATATCAATTTTTTTAGTTACAAGGTGTTGGGGATATTTTTCTGTTTGAGTCTGACATCATAATAATTTGTTCATATTATAATTATCACAAACATCTGTCACATAGTTGCGCTAATCTGAATCAGTTTACACTGAAGATACCTTAACGATAATGTTTCCATGGCAGCTCAAACTGAGAGATCCATTATTATACTTCCAGATTGTGGAAGATTGATGAACAATCAAACATAGAAGAGATATTTCATCTAATTTGCATTATTACTGTTACACAAGAAAACATTGATCTATTTGATGATCAGGAGGCCAAAAGACAAGCCTAGATCTGTTATTGCTGTCTGTGCAAGGTAAAAGAAGCATGCATTACAAAGATGTTTTGAAAACTTAGTTTAAATAAAACAACAGAAGTGAAGCTCATTTCTCTACAGAACTTGGAATTTTACAGTGATGCCAGATGTCAAGGTGTCCAGTTTTATTTTTTTGTTGCTTGTTTTTTGAGAATCTATTTATTGTCTATTGCACAACTTATGTCTGTGATATTTTGTCCATGTGAGATACAACGCTGGATGTATTTTCAGGGTTTTTTTAATAACCTATTGACGTCCCTCCTGTTAAAATAAACATATTTTATGCATAATACAGAAAATTATATTTTATGTAGAAATGAAGCATTGTTGCTATTTTACAAAAAAATAGTGTGACTTAATGAGTTCATAATGACAAGAAAAATTTCTATTTAACAGAGCTGTTCTTTCTTTATATTCCAGGAGTGTGCAGATGCTCACTTCCATTTGAGTGACATGTGGGTTCCAGATAAATCTATAAATGATGTCTGGCATGAAAAAAGACGAATATCAGACCCAGTAAGTGAGCCCTTAGTTTACCTTTAAAAAATTGTTGGCTCTCAACTCCTTCCTCTTTTGCAGTCAATAAACATACTGCTTTTCTGGTGGGCTGCACTCATGTTTTTAATATGATTGATTTGGGATCTGTAGAATGACTTTCTGCATTATGATATACATGTTGGCATGACCAAAATATTTGGAATGGTTTTTTTTATGGAGAAAGAGAGAAAACAGTTAAGATAAAGCTATAAGATATATGGTTGCTCTTATAAAATCCATTAAAGGGATTCCCTTGATTTTAGCCCTCAGATTTGTACGATGAAGATGCAACAGAATCTGATGACAGCTCTAAAGAAGACCAGCAGCCTGATATCCCTAACAAGCATGCAGAGAGTGAGCCGATAATCATAAAGTCTGATACTGTTGAATCGTCAAATGAAAAAGAAGTGAGAAATTCTGTTGCTTTCAAGGAGCTAGTCGTACGTGGAATGGTTAGGAAAAAAGCATGGCAAACAGTTCAGGCCAGTCCCATAGCAGGAACGACAGATGAACGCTGCAGGAAGGCTCTCTCACACATTAGAAAGGTATTTGAAATACTCTGTCCTTTCATGTAAAAATTATAATACTTTCAAATTTTGGTCACCAAAAATTAATACAATGGAAACCTCATAATTCATATCTCTTGGTGATAAACAAAAAGCTTTGAATTTAGAGGATTCAAATTATACTCAAAGTGTCAGGATTATTTCCTCACTCATTTCTTTGCTCGGCTATTTTTTTAATAAAACCCATCTCTCTCACCCCAGTCTTGTGTAGGTTATGGAATGGCAACAGCCAGTTTATTATAAGTATGTCTTGCTTTTGAGAGGTAAAATTGTGAGACAAAAAATGAGAAAAAACATTCTATAGGTCTATAGACTTTAAATTGAGAGAACTGAACTTCATTAATTTAGAGATCAGATCTAGCAAAGCTAAAGAGGAAATAAAAAAAATTACTCTTGAAAAAACTTTGAACAATGAGAACTTTTTTTTTGAAGAAGGTCTTGCTTAAATAATTAAGCTTTGTAATGGGAAACTAATAATAAGAAAATTTAATTATGTATAATTTTCCATATGGGTTGTAAAAGTTGTGTTTTCAAATTTTTTTCTAGGGCTTGAACTGTATAGACAAAGACATGATGAGAGAAAAAAGTGAGGGTGATCTTGTAAAACAGGAATCTCCAAACCCAGCGGAAGCAATTCCCTTGCCTTATGCACCGCTGAATGTAAACACCAAAGACAGACACCAGAAAGAAAAAGAGACATGGTCAGAGGAACAAGAGCTTCAAATGAATAGCCCATGGAAGGCTATCCCTCTGCCCTACAAATCCAAAGATGAAGCAAATGTCTCAGAGAGTAATAGCAAAGCCAGTGTTCATGTTAATCCAGGCATTGAAGAAACTGCCAGAGCAGAAAATAAATCAGAAAATAAATCATCGCCTTCAGGCTGTACCTTGCCTGGCCAGACCAAAACCTCAACTGCCAACAAAGGTCAAGAAACAAGCTGGCATGGTCAAACCAAGTTCTGGCTGCTGAGGAAGGCATCTATCACTTACTTTGTCCTTGCAAAGGAGTTCTTTGAAATAAAAAAATATGGACACACCTTGAGACATGTGCGCTATGCAATGCACTGCTTTGGTAACTAATCTAAACTTTTTTTTGATAGACGTAAAATAACCAACAAGCTCAGGTGACCACCAATACAACTGTGTCAGGCTTGCTCGAAAGCTAAATTAAAAAAAAAATATTCTATGAACATAAGTATCATAACAATGATTCACCAACAAAAATCATCTCTCATGTTTGTGGCAGTTCCAACTTGATTAAAGAAAACGAGTTTGCTCCCACAATTTTTTCTTCTTTTTATTGTAAAAAAAATGACTAGAACTTTTTTTTCTCAAAATTTTTATATTTTACCTCTTGTTGCCAGCTTTCAAGTCAATTACAGATTTCTACAAATCAGGATCTTGCGCATAATATGGGCTTTTGTGTTTAGAGCATTTGCAATTGTTTTCATCATTTGAATTTTTTAAAACCTTTAACTTAAAAGGAAACTCAATTTCTGAATTTCATGATCCCTTTCAATGTTTTTTTTTCAATCAAACAACAAAGTTTTGTCTTGCAGTGTTTCTGAGGCTTGCTTTGCAACACAAATTTACCTAGGTTTTTTTTTCCAGAGGCTTTGGAACATCTGGATGCCAATCTGTTCAAAGAGATGAAAGACGGTGAACTTTATATGATGCTACTCTACCTGGCTGCCCAGGCTCGTGCTTGCCTGTATCCCAATCTGTGTGCAGCTCGCCATGACTTTGAAGAGCTTGGGGAGGAAGAAGCAGCCATCCTCCACTCTGCTCAAGCCGTGCTGGCTACTCCGAGTAAGCTCATCAAACAAAAACAAATATTAACATCTGATAAGATGGCTGAAGCTTTTTTCTTCTTTCCTCCAAAAATGAGGACAATTTTGGTTATTGGTTTCATCTGATAACTTAAGTATCCCAAGTATAAAGTAACTTGTCAGTTTGAGAAGCAGGAAATATTGAAAAAAATCTCTCCCATAAAAAAGGGACAAGCAACAACTTTTGCATTGTATATTTTAAAGGCATGCTTTTTGCCCTTTAAGAGAATGTAACATTTATAGATCTCGCCTTTGTAAGTCCTAAAAATTTTTATTTCTGTTTTCAAATCAAACGAAAAGCCTTTTCACAAAGTTTATTTGTGTTTTTAAGGGAGATAACTTGTATCTGGTTGAGCTTGCTTGACTCATGCTTATGGGTCTCGTTGTGCTGCTGATTAATCTGGAGAAGACCAAAACTTTACTATTGATTAAGGGGTGAAATTTGAAGATTTTTTCTCTATACATATAATACTTAATACATATAATATTAAGATGAATGGGAAGCTTAAGACCCCTTTCATGGTGTGCAATGATGAAAAATATCGAAAGGTGAAATTTATCAAAGTAGACGTTAGCTCTTTTTTGCTTTTTATTAGAGCCTCCTAAGACATTGTTGGACATTTAAATAGGTTGTTTTATCCCTTAACTTTTAAGGCACAATTATTCCACACATAGTCAAGATATCCAAGTTATTTTTCCCACCATTTTTAGGGCTTTAAAAAGTGTAGTCTTGGTGTATAATATTGAGATCTTGACATCCTGTGTATTTAATATTGAGATACTGACATCCTGTGTATTTGATATTGAGATTTTGACATTCTGTGTATTAAAACTATATTGACTTAGCTCCTTCATTTTTTTCTTTGTTACAGAAATGTCATGGATATATGAGTGGTCTCCAAATTTGCAAACTAACTTTAAAACAGCTTTTCACCTTTATGAGAAAGTTACTCTCCTACCTGCTGTGGCAAAGAAAAGCAAACTGTTTCAGGCAACCTTAAAAAAAGACTTTGCAGCATGTGTCATGAATTTAGGAGTTATACAGATGGATATATGCAAAGATAAGATTTTAAGTAAGTGAAACTTACACCTTCATGGACTCTTCTGTTCCTTATAAACACTGATCACTTTAACCTAGAATTTGCTTGTTTGGAATGCATAAGATGCCTGTGAAATAAAACTAAGAAATACATTCTGATTTGCCTTATTAGCTTCAAAGACTCAGAGCCAGCACTATTCTTCTCACAATTTTGAAATTTCAATCTCATAAACTAAGCCTACAAAAATTTTTTTCAGTTAAGGCTATATCTTTTTTAGGGGGTCAAAGAATAATTCTGTTCCTCAAGACCTATTCCAATACCCAGCTAACAATGGAATTGAATGAAACTGCCCGATTCCCTTGCTGAGAAAATTTTTAATCTGATCTTTCATAAAAATGAAAACTCAGTAAATTCCCAAAATTTTCATAATAAATATTTTATTTTGTAGATAAGATTTAAATGATGCTTAATTTAATGTCCATGTTTTATAAATTTTTGAATTTGAAATAATATCTTTTATATGTCTTGATTAATATAATCTAATGTAACTTGGCTATCTTTTCTATAAGTGAATACTTTGATATAAACAAGGAGTATAGTACTGCACAGTGTAGAGAATAAGTTTACTCTTTATAGACAAAAATTAAAGATCAATAGACATGTGAAGGCTTTTATAATGCAGACTGTCGTTAATGAAATCAGTATATTTTAGTTTTGGTATCTAATAATAAGTGTGTTTGTAGTCGCAGATCTTATTTTTAATCATATCCTTCATATATTTTTTATTTCGCGTAACAAATTAAAAAAGAAATTATCTTAATATACACACTTTGTGTTCTCATCTGCAGAAAACAAAGAAAGGTTGGAAGCAGCGGAACCCTTCATAGACAAAGCTATGAACAGCTTCAAAAGAGCCATGAAATTGTTTGATGCTGTGGGTGAAAAGAACACATCAAATCACAACTGTAGCAATATAGCTTATATGCACACCTTGGCAGCTGCAGCAATCCATAACCACCTACCTGCGGATGTTATTTTGTCTGCTGAAGAAAAGGAGCACTTGATGAAAGTATGCAATAGGCCTAACAACTAAATATTCTCAGTTTTTAAAAACTTTTTTCTACGATTTATTTGACGAGAGCAGTGGCAAAATTGGCAGTTTTTGCCTACCATGTTGAAGGTTTGGGGTTTTGAGCCTTATTCATGTCAAATTATTATCCATTGCTTCCTTGACGTAAACCCAGATTATTACTTATATTGGTTGTTTGGCAGTTAAGTCTGTCTCAAAATTTGCTGAACTTGAGGATATCTTAGAAAGCAATGGCAATTCTACTACAGCAGAAGCTTTGTAGTATCAGCATCTCAGGGCCGAAAAAATGTGTTGAATTAAAGCAAAAGTTGACTTACAGCATATCAATAATATACAGTTAAGAGAAATACAAAATGGTACTGCCAAACAAGGGTTCTTGTTTTCCTCAAAGGTAATGACTTAAAAAGGATTCCACTGAATTTTGTATTTTTTCCTTGCTTCTCAAATTGACTATTGCATTAAATTTGCCTTTTAAGATTCTTATTGTTTTAACTTTATATAAAGATATTTGTAAACGAGATGGTCATTGACCTCAAACACTTTTTCAAGAACCTGACTTTTAAATGGTATGGTAAAGCAAGAAGAGTGAATAGCCTGTTTTGAGGCTAGAAGTGCAGTATAACTATAATCCACTTTTATTGATGTGCTATTGGAAGTCAATGTATTTAAATATCGATAAGTGTATATGCAAAGCTAGAGAGAAAAAAGTGAGACGTCAAGAACATGTAAACCATGAATCATTTAAAACCTAATATTTCTTTCCAAACCTATGCCTACTTATTTCTGTAAGTTGTTTTTCTTGAGAAATTAGCTTGGGGGGCATTTGGTTGGCTGTGTTGTCAGTCTTTCTTTCTCTCTTTCTTATATTTCTTTTTTTTTAAGAAAGAATATATTTTTTTATTTACTTTAGTTGTTGCATCAAACATGTCTTTCTGCTAATCTTTTTAATTAATTCAGTAGTAAGCATGCAGATAAAGCAAAAAGGGTAGGAAAAAGTTGACATAGCAGAGATTTAAAAAAATAATAATTAATATAGAGCTATAAATTCAGTCATTAACTCTTTGAGCCTTGAGCCTCTGAGCCTTAAATACCCCTACTTGTTATGATCCATGCAAACGAAAGTGAAAACACCATTTAAAAGGTCAGGGGAGCTCCTTCGAGTTATTTTAAAACCTTTAGTTTGAGCTGTAAGGATGAGGGAATCCCAAACTGCTCTATGGCATGTACAAAAATATGGTGTATCTATAAATAGAGCTAGACTATTATACTGATTTTAAGGTCTCAAAGGTTCAAGAAACATGTTGATGTATCAATAATTTTACAAAAGGGCTGACGATAAGTGAACTAGACAGTGCTAACATCACAAGCAAAGTACATACCCATTTTAATTTTTCATTGCAGGACTCACATTTGTACATATAATTCATTGATCTTAGTGCATTACACTGTATTCAGTGATCTTGCACTATGGTCATTGTTTAAGAGACTGGGATTAAAGACTTTTTACAGCATCTCATCCAAGTTTAAATGACACTGAATCATTTTTTTCATAGCTCTCAAACTGAAAATTTGAGGTTTATGTTGAAAATACCTTTTCTTTTCATTTCAATAAAGAAATCTATTTTTGGTAGGCTCAAGGGTCCTTAGGCGTGGAAGTGCTCCTTAGCGCATCCTGAAGTAATGTGCCTTAAGAGTTCTTACATCGTAGTAATCACCATTATCAGCATGCATTGCTTGCACTCACAACCTTAACTTGAGGACCTTAAGTTCTTTTCTTTTTTTTTTTACTTTACCCCATTTAGCAGTTTTTTAACTATATAATATTACCATGGGCCCACTCAATAAACATAACCTCTTGCTATTTTGTTTATTTTGTTGTACAGTCCATTGGGTGGTTACAGAAACAAGCCAAAGGCTACAAAGGTCAAGGGATGGACCAACACAGAGCACGGGCCTACCAAAACATTTGCTCTCAGTACTACGAGATGGCCAAGCAGTATTTTGTGAAGGATTCAGACTCAATCACAGATGAAGTATGGTTAATCATTAGTAAATTCATACAATTGGGTTAACACATTCTACCCTTAGCATGAGCCAACTGGTAAAGTCTTGTCCTTAGCAAGGGCCCAGGCACTAGATGCCTCGCACACAAGTTTTCAGTGTCAGGGCTTGGGTATGCATATTCTCTGAGTAAATGTCATGCGTATAACTGGAACTAAATCTTGTTTATATTCTGAGAGAATACATTGCGTTTGGTCATGTGATCGTTTGGATGGGTCTCCTACTATCAAATTTCAAGCTGTCATTAGAGTTTTAGTTATTTTTAGGGATTTTTGTGAGTTTTCTTAGTGATAAACAACAGCAGCGATTATAAAATGTTTGTGCCTGGTAGTTGAGGTTCTTAAAGATATCTTTATGAACTTTGATGGCAATGATAATTAATTTTTGTCTGATCAAACTAATTATTTTGAAAATGATTTAGAATAAAAATTCAGGATCCACTGTCTAGATCTAGCTCTGGAATCTAGATCTGCCAGCAAGTTGTGCAACTAGGCTTAGATCTAGTAAAATTCCAACTTTAGTATAAAAGATTATATGCTCTGAAAAAGTTCATACTAAAATTTAGTGAAAATTGACAATATCAAAAAAACTCCAAAAAATTGGGAGTAGTTTAAGTACAGTAACTGAGTAAGGATATCACGATCAGATTGCAAGGCCCAGGCTGCTAGGCAGGCCCAGTACAGCCAGGCTCTGACCTTCTTAGGCTTTCAGCTAGGCAGGGTAGAACTAGAAACTTAATTGAAGTAAAAAAATGGTATTTCTAAGACAAAGGTCAGTTTACTTAAGTGTTAGATAACTGAAAAATGATGTATTTATGCATTTTCATACCTCAATTCCCAGTGCACAGGGGTCCCTCAGTTTTCCCAACAGCTGATCCTAGTAGACTGTGAAAATGTGAGAACAGAGCTGTTGGTTTGAAATGAAATACCAATCACACTTCATGCTATTTTAATTATCTTCAGACAGGGTTTATATGACAGCCTCCAGTGCTGCTGTTCAAGCAGTTAATGAAAAATATCATGGGCCTGTTGATGAAGATAGTTCCCGCAAGATAAAATACCTAGCTTGAAATATCAGATTGGAAAAAAAATGTCCATGCTTAGCCACAGCTGGAAATTGTCGTAAGACAGAAAGAGAATACTATTGTTGTCTACTGTGCATCTGAGAATGGTGAAAAGTTATAGCGCAGAAGTATGGGAAATCTGGAGATACAGAGCTAGTCACACTTATATCTCTGGTTCGTTTCAGTTATCCATTTCCCAGCTGTACCAAGAATCCTAAGAGAAGGGTATGAGTTTGAAAAAAAATATATATACTTTAGTACCCAATAACATGAATATTTTTTGTACACTTAAGTTGCAAGTTTGTTAATTTTCTACTATATTGTGATTCTCTTTCAAATGTTTTTTTTTGTTTGTTTCAGGATGTCATAAACATGAAAGACTATCTCCAAAAATCTTTGAAGCATTGCTGTCTTGATTCACAAGAACCATTTCTAAAGAAAAATAGAACAATTGCAGCTAATGCAAACCTCAGTTTAGCCAAAGTATGTGAGATGGAGTGGCATAAAAGTGTAAGTTTTTAACAGAAGATTTTTTAAAACATACCTCTTATAAATTCTATAGCGAATTATTGAAGCTTCAAATGAGGCTAATGTCATGGAGGTAATTCTGGCCTAAATTTTTCATAATTGGTGCTCAAGCTCTTGAGATTATAACCGCTTTATGTTTTTTTTTATTCTTTGCTTAGATACGATGTAACTGTATCATGACATAGATACTAAATTCCTACAAGTTTCTTGTCTGCTTGGAGGATGAATATCTATGATGCCTCAATAACTGAAATTTCAAGCTATGAACCATGTCCTAATCCTGACATTGTGCTTAATTTGTTTGTTTTTTTAACAGATAGGAGATGGACAATTATGATACTGTATGTCGCAAGAATGGAGTATGAAAGACAATTTTCTATTTCTACTTTTGCCAGAATTTAATAAAAAAAAAAGTCAATGCTGACACCTAAACATTTATAGCTCAAGCTGTTAATTATCTACAACTAATTTACAAACAACAGAGGAACCTACTCTAGTTTGGCTCATAAAAAAATTAAATCAGTTGTGAGGATAGTTGTCGTTTTAGTGTTCTGAGTGAAAATAATATTAGTAATAATAATAATGATAATGGCAATATTAATAAAAATAATGACAACAGCAACCATAATAATAGTAATGACAATAATATTAGCAGAGATTATTCAAGTAGAGGTGTTTTACTGCGAGTTTTTTCCTCTTTATTTGTATTACAACAGCTGTTGGGTTATTTCCCTTTATTAAATTTGGCTAGCTGCCAGATTCTGTATACAAAGTATAGTGTCAATCTGACAGTTTAACTATTTTTACAGTCTCTAGATGCACTCTTTGGATAGTTTTGAGTTACTTTTGAGGTAGTTTTTTACAATATTACTTCAACTGTACAATTTTTGGTATTTTCATAGAAAATTTATGACATATTGGATATTGAAAGTGTAAACAGTACGTTTTAAGTCTGTTTAATTACCTTTTGTATCACATTACAACTCTTTAAATAATTTTTAACAACAGTTCTTATCATAATAGTAATTGTTTCAACTTACAATGTTTTTTTTTACCCAGAAAGTAAGTCAGTTTTGACTATGTTTTTGATAGCATTGCATTCTTTTATTGTTTTGTGTTACTATTTGGTGCTTTTTTAAAACCAATTTAGTAGCAAAATTTTTTACTCATTTAAAATAACCAAAATTGGTTTATTTTTATGTTTCAAAGAAAATTTTCAAGAAATTAGGTTTAGATATTAAAAGTGTAAAGAGTAGGCCTATGTTTTGACTACCTTTTTTCTCATAATACACCCTTTAAATAGTTTCAAATCACCACGGTTTGTGTCTTTTTTAGCATGAAAACATTTTCAGTGATTGCCAAATAAAATCATTTGAGTTTCTAGGTGAGCTATGAAGAACTAGATTGAACAGCACAAATGTTATTAACTATAAAGTGTCTATAAAACCAAAAATTAGAACAACACAATTAGGCTTACTTTAAAAAGACTAATGAAACCAATAATTAGAGCAAAACACCAGTGTACTTTAATGTGCACCAAAGGATTTATTATATTTAGCCTCCATAAAGTCAATCAAACAATGAGAAGTCATAAATGTACCAATCGCATTTTAAGGATCATTGAATAAATGAATTTATGGGTCTTTAATTTTGTAACAAACCAAATTTAATAAAAGCCAGATATTTCCATCAATCAATAAAATAGCGCTGAACTCAAGTCAAAGTGCTATACGATGCTCACACCACTTACCAAGGAAGATAAACCACAGCTAAACTAAAAACATGTATCACATGTTGGTGTCTAAGTGTTTGTGTCTGTTTGTGGTGTTGTGTCCATCCCCTACTCCAAAACGGCTTCAGAGCTAATATTACAATGTGCAATTAAGACAACAGGCATACATGTACTCTTGGTACTCATTTCCAATTCTCATTCAGAGTGCCATGATTTATCTTCATTTTGTCAGTAATGTTTGTTATAATTAAAAACAATGCATGTCACTGCACATGATCCTTTGTTTTTAAAAATCAGACATATTTAGACTTTGTAACCATTGAACTAGACCTAGATAGCCTCAAACACTCAAAGGCTCTGCTAGGTGGGCATCTTTCTGTGGAAATCCTTTCTTAATTTTGTCTAAGAATCTCGCCTATGTAGAATAATATGTAAATATGGAATCTAGATTAAAAACTAGATCTCTATGAAGCTAAAATAATCTAGATTAGATATAGATTTTAGATTAAATCGAGATTTATGTGGCACCACCACAAGCTGTGACAATGCCAATGCCAATGGCTTGACGTCTATAGGCCTACCGGAAAATAACATTATTATTATATAAATTACTTTTCTATGTCCGCAGGGAACAAGTGGAAGGAAATTTTGTACATTCTGTTTTGTTCCTTGCATTTTTGCAATTATAGCACTGCAAAATTGTCCACCATTTCTAAATCTTGAACGGGATCTATTCCAGCCCCTGTCATCTTTGTGAACACTCAGGCATTTAGTGAGCAAGACCAAAGGGACAGAACTCTCATTGTCTCCTCTCTCTACCCCTAGAGTAAAACATCTCTATATAAATAACCTCTGATATTAATAATAATAATGATAATAATAATAATAATAATAATAATAATAATATTAATAATAATTAAGGACTTATTTCGATACAAGTAAAAGAAAATGGAAGGATGATCTTCAACTCCATCGTCTCGAATACTCTACAGCAGTAACAAAAGCCAAGGAGATAACTTTCTTAAAAGTTTTCATAGATTTTCCTTTTTTTTTTTTGTTTCCACAGAACAATATTACTCGAAGGAAACATTTGAAGCAGAAATCAGTGGACTATTACCAAAAATCGATAGAAATTTACAAACAGCTCAAGTGGCCAAGGTGTGAGATGTGCGCTGTTATATCATGGATCTCAGGGGTACTTCAAGAGGCAGAGAGAGGTAAGTCTCAAAAGGCTCCTACTTCACAATAATAAATTGACGTCTTTATCATTAACGGGCAAGATTTTTTTTATAAGCTACTTCACAATAATATATTTAATTAATTTTCGTGGGTATTCGTATTCTTTCAATTTAAGGTGTCAGGATTTGTGAAGTCATAATTTGATGGTTTAAATTTATTTTAAAAATATAACATGTTTGTTGTATTTTAGTAGTTTGCATCAGGCGTGCTTATACTGAGTATAATATGATAATTCCAAGTATTCTTTAAAAAGGCATGCAAATCTAAGAATAAAATTGAAACATGAAATTATATCTAAGCGAAATGGAAATTGGAAAAAAATAAATAAGTGGAATGAAATTTTTTTTTTCGTAATTTATTAAACTAAGTATCAATAATATCACTACAAAATATGATTTGAAGATGTAAATGACAATCACATAAAAGTACAAATTTAAATTTTAATCACCTAAACAGTTTATAACGAGTTGTGTCCTTTTGTCAGAGAGATTATATTTTTTTAACTTCATCTCAAACAATGTTACCACAAATTTTGAAGAAGGTAACTTTTTCACTTAATTTAAATTTGCTAATAATATAAATTACACATGGATATTCTGTAACTTGTGAAGTTGTGATCAGTTGATCCATGAGATTGAATGGTCACACACACCAGGACCGATAGTATTACAGTAGGCAATCCTCATTTTATGGCTGTTCTTTTCTTGTTTAAAGTTCCATTTCTTCGATAGAGAGGGACTTTTAGATATGTAGTTGATAGGAAAATTGCTGCCACACATGATTGCAAATCAGCTTTTTAATTTTTAAATAGATTGTTTTGGCCATGATGTAGTTTTATTGTTTAGTTGTTGGCCTAGGGTTTTCTGATCTAGAATGGATTAAAGAGAAGAAATAATGATCTTAAGTTCAAATGCAATGATTAAATAGTTTATTTTAAACTTTTTTTACGGTAGTTGAACTTTAAGCAGATAGGACATTCGATTTATGTAAAATTCAAGTAACTTTTATGATTTACTCTTGTAAAGTTAATCATTTAATTTCCCAGAAATTCAGATTACTTTTACAGTCAGGACAGTATTTATAAATATATAAGAGACTTTTACCTTCTTTAACTCATTTCCTTTACAAAAGTTATAAAGTAAGCTAGATCTATGTTCAATGTTTAAATTTTACCCTTGTTGAATGTTGGCTCTCGACTGTGCCGATGTTTTGCTGTCGGCGTTTAGAAGTGAAAAAGGCTAGTCTACCTAAAAAAACGTAGCTATATTTCTCTTGAGCTTGCCCAACTTAGTCTAGTATACAGGGCCTAAGTTCTAGTTTTATGCAAATCAATCTCGGTGCCTCTTTTCACTTTCACTCGTTCAGTCTCACAAGTCTGACTACTCTGGCCAACCTGGCTTGCACAATGGGCTGTCCTCTTTCTCACTTTCTCAATCAACTTGGCTCACACGCTTACTTTCCTCCAAAAGTCCTCATTTTACTTTGCGCACCTCATAGGGAGCTAGGTTATCCTTGGCCTGGGCCTTGAAGTATTTCCATTCCTTTTATGTATTAGGAATATTTGCTAGAAAATGAGATGAAAATAGTTGTATTTACAAATCATGCACTATAAGAAAGTTGAGATAATCAACATAGCTTAAAATTGTATGTCTAGTAGCATTTGATTACATGTTTTCATTTTGAGTACAGACCAAGTTAAATGCAAAAGTCAGGCCTATTGGTGAAGTCTGGGACTAACCCCTGACTCATTACTTTAACTACTACAAAACCCTTATACTTTGTAAACTATGTAGGAATGAAATGAATGTCTCATCTTCAAAGTAAACTCATTCCTGGTATATTAATTTGAAGTCTGTATCTTCAAGAACCAGGATACCATAGAAGTAAATCACTGCTGACCTACTTAGCAGTAAACACCAGAATGGTTAAGCTTTTTTCTGTCATTTACCTGATATTTTTTTGGAATTTCATTTGCTGTATTTTTTTTTCAATTGTTAACAGCAATTTACACTGTCTAACAATAACATCAATATTAGCCCCAGGGCTTCAAGTAAATCCTTCTGTAGTAACAGCAGTAGATTGAATATGTATATAAGTTTTTTACTGTGGTGTAACTGGCACTTTGTTGTAAAAAAATTAAAAATTCCAGTGAAGCACGGCAACTGAATGAAACACTATAAGTTTTTACCCCTGAAATTTGTTTCATTTTTCCAGGTTCAGTGGCACCTTCTGCCAAGAAAAAGCTCTACCGTTACAGTTTGTGTCTTGCATGTGACCTGGCACAAGCTCTTGATACTCTTGTCTCGGGGCAGGCGGATGAGGGAGATGAATCTCCTCTCTTCAAGACAGACGAAAAAACTATTGTGGCTTTTGTGGACAGTTTAAACAAGTCTTACAGTTCGATTTTCAGATTGTGAGTTTAGGTTTCAGAATTGTTAAAACAAATCTAGATATTTAAAGGCATTACATAGGTGCATTTTTTAATCATTTTAAAGATTGAGAATGTTTCCTTATTACTGTTTTATAAATTAATTGCAAAGTGCTGACGATTTTGCGGGTTTAAGCAAAGATAATGGAACTAGTTTAACTTTAAGTAAAGAATCCTATAATAGGCCAACCTCCAACTAAAAAGTTGCCTTCTTTTCTCTCACTCCCTCTGTTCGTACATGTCTGTCTGTTTCTTCCTCTCCAACCTTTTGTTTTAGCCAGTATTTTAGTCTATACCGATATGTATCACATTTCATCCAAATAAGTCATAAGTTGAGCAGCCTAATTTTTTAATTAAAGGCTTTAAAAAGTTTAGTGGGTGTTCAGAGATCAATTTTATTAAATTTTAGATATTAAAGCTAAAATCATTAGCTGTTTTTACACCTGATTCATGATGAAATCTCATGTTTTATGCGTTTGATTATCATTGGAATGGTTGTTAAGGACATTTGTCTCAACTAAAAACGCAATTTCCTCCCCTTTCTTTATTTGAAATTTCACAAGTCCTTACCCTGTCAAATTAAAACGGCTATAACTTCACACAGAAGCACAATAGAGCTGTTCTGCTTGTTTTATTTGAAGGTAGAGAAAAACTGCTTTTCTTTGATAGCAATGTCCTAATACTTTCCATTTTCAACTCATTTTGGCTGGTTGCAAAACATATTGTTGTGCCTGTGCCCATTTTTGGTTTTCCTGCCATTCATATGTAAAATTCAGCGGCATACATGCCTGATGGTGGTGTCTATTTTTAGTTGCAGTGAACCGTTTCAGGGGTATACAAAAGAAACTAAACTGCGTGTATATTATTTTGTCACATAAATTTCTCTGCTCAAAAGGCGTACAAAAAAGTTCCCATTTTCTCCGATCAAGTTGCGCAATTAGCGCTCACGCAATTCTTGCACAGAAGATCAGTAGCTTGACATAACCTTTTTGTGCACTTTACATAAACTGAAACTCTTCTTCAATGAAATAATATTGAGTCCATTATCATAGACTGTACTCTTTAAACATGTTGTGTACCATTGATCCTTATTACAATACTGGAAAAAATAATTTTCTCATGCACAGTAAGTGTTCTACTATTCAAAAGATCTTTATTCCTTCAGAATTAGAGTGTGACAAAGTTAATGAAGATATAAACTCTGTTGTTAGGCCATCTGTAGAAAACTTTATCAACTAGCTCTTGAGTATAGGTTCAAGCATATAAAGCATTTTCTCATTCTAGATCTACATTGTATTATTATAGTATTACCATATAAATAAAAAATGCCTTAGTTATCTCAGTATAGCCCATCAATTTTAATGATGACATTTGAGCTTAGTTATGTCGTCTTTGTAAGTTATGCAAAGCAGTCTTTTAAAGCATCTCGTTTCTGTCGCCTGGATCCTCTTTTCTAACTCTTCTGTTAGATCCCATGTTTCGCAACTATACATAAAAACTGAGTAGACAATGGAACGCATGAGTCTTCGCTTTGAGATTAGCTTGATTGTCTTGTCCTTCCAGATATTGTTAAGCTTGGTAAGTGTTGCAGCTAATGAGAAAGTCAAAAACAGAATAAGGCAAGCAATTGGTTCATACAAAAATCTTCTCATTAAGATGCAAACTAAGATGGTTTGGCTACATAACAAGAGGAGAGAGGCTTGCAATGGCAGTGCTCCAGGGAACTGTTAGAGGAGGAAGAAAAAGAAGAAGGCAAAAAAAGACGTAGGAAGACTACATCACATAATGGACAAGGCTCAAGATAAGCAAAGCAATCAAATTTACAGCAGAAACAAAGGGATGGAGAGGACTGTTGACAGGTCATCTGTAACACCCCAGCAGCAACCGCCATGAGACAGATAATGGTAAAAGTAAAGCAGAGTTTAGTGCATCTCAGCTGTTGTGGGTTCGCTATAGCGCCCTAACTGACGCTCCAACTGTTCAGAGAAGTGTCGCCAGCGATGCATTGATTTTCGCACAGTCTTCATATCATTTTTTTTGCCTACCTTGGCTTTGGTTGCCTGTACTGGGTTCTCTACATAACAGTTGGTTTGGCAATTTAGTGTCCTTAACTTGAATTGACCTATTCATCAAGGCTATTGATGTTTGATTTATTATTTTCAAATGACTGTCAAAGTTTGAAAAGTTTTGTGTGATTTTGAGGGAAGTTATATAGTTTTTTTACTCTCTTGCAAAGTTGTAAAAAATTACATATGCAAAAAGTGCACAGAAACGACGATATATGACCAGGTTTTGGTGCATGTCCCTACAATTATGCATTACCCTACCTTTTAATACAAAGTTTGTGGGCTTTAGCCAAATTTCCAAACCCACAGAAGTCGGCAATACATTTCATATTATTTTTAAATATAGGTGTTACCACTGCTTAATTAAACGTCATATTACGAAAATTTTTAAGTGAATCATTTTTCTGTGATCAGGCTCAAGGCCTGTACAGAAGATTGAATCTTGTTTTGTCTTTATGTGTGTTAAAGAAACATATTCTCTTTTATTCCTCAGGGGCATCTCCAATGAGCAACTTAAAAATTTGTACCAGTGCAGCCTTGCCTTGACTGTGTTGAATGGACGAGTTGACCTAGTGTATCCAATTCTCTCAGAACATTTACGTGACTTGAAATCTGCGCTGGCATCAAATTTTTTGCGCTAAGTATGACGATTAAATACAATTGTGAAATGTTAAAACTGTGCAAAAATCACAAACATTACATCTGATGAGTGTAAAGCACAACATGGTAATCATGGCTTTTACTTGAAGATTGCTGCAGTTTTGCAAATAGATGAAAGAATTGGCTGTAATAAATTACTCAGGAGAACTATTTTATTTGATCCATTGACAACCTTTAATGTGATGTGGAATCAGACTTTGTGAATTGTAAAAAACATTATTTTAGAAATCAAATTTTTCATTTTATATATTATGATGTGTGAAATACACCTAGAACATGGCAGAGTTCATGCAACATGAGTTGTGTTAAGGTAGCTAAATTTGAGGGCCAGACAAGTACAACTTGATTGGGATACCCATATAATAAACGCTGTAAAGTTTTATCTAGATGATTTTGTTCTCATAATGCAAGTCATGAAAGTTACATAATGTTAGGCTCCACATTGTTTGATTTATTGCTTTACCAAAAATATTTAAATGCAAATGAGCAATAATTTTTAAGAA
>BMAT01009277.1:73859-85257 GCA_019649035.1 Elysia marginata
GACTTGCTTATCTACACAGCTCTACTGCGACTCCTGTTCAATTCAGTTACTGTCTGTCTGGACTTTCTCCAAAGAATGAGCACAAAGACACATATTAGGGATGTTTGATGTTTATAAAAGGATATAAAGAACTAAATCTACATGTAAATAAAGCTCTTCGTTAATCATGATACTGACATAATAAAATTTTCCGTAAGAAAAGAAAAAAAAAAGTTAGCAGAGCGTGGTTTCGATCCACGGACCTCTGGGTTATGGGCCCAGCACGCTTCCACTGCGCCACTCTGCTCTTGTAGGTAATGACATTGTAAAATTATATATTATTTAAAAATTATAATTACTAAAAAATTGAATTCTATAATTTTTTTGGTATTTTTTTTTATTATGTGAATGCTTTCACAGTTTTTAGATATTTTGAATTTTAGGCTAGCATTTATTCCAAAATTATTATGCGATCTAGTGATCTATAAATATACCTAGTTTTCCAAACAGGTAGAAAACTGATTTGTTTCTTGATTTCTAGTTTGATCTAAATTTTTGCCCAGCAACAAGCTCAAACATGGCGTCTTAGTGATGTTATGCCTTTTATTCTACATCTAGGTTTAGATGATATCAATCTAACTTTAGGGCTTTTGCCCTCAATAACTGCATTCATTCTTCTCCAAGTTTGTAAGAAAGTATTAAGGAAAGATCAGGTAATCTATAAGTGGTTTAGATCTAGAATTTAGAGATCTAAGTAGATGTACTGTGTAAACCAGGCCAAATTGAGTAAATCTGAGTCTCACAAGAGTCACATAGGGCATGATAGGCCTACATGATTTCCTCAAGAGACAGAGGTGCCAACCTAGCTAGATCTAGGAGACAGAGGTGCCAACCTAGCTAGATCTAGATCCAGATCTGGCTAAGCCTAAACTAGATCTACATGTTAAAAAATTCTATTTGATATTTAGAAAATCTTGGTCAGTAAGGTGCACTGTTTCTAATTCAATTAGATCTAGATCTAGTAATTGGAACGAACATTACTTATGAAACAAAAGGTAATGAGTAAAATTAATAAACAAATGGTGTGTTTGTGCGTTTGTAAAATTTCTGACATAAATAGTGACTTGGCAGTTAACATAATGACAACCCCCCCCCCCCCTTTAACATATGTTTTTTTATCCTAGGATCATGGGACACTAATGGAACTCCATGATTTTTTAAAATAAAATTAAAGCTGCCTTAGACTAGAGTGTGAGACAAAGCACATTCGCAGCTGTATTTTCTGTGTCTCGCAAGATGTGACCAGACTTGAATTGGAAAATCAACATTCATACGTGTATTTCTATAATTTACTAAGGAATTGTATTAATTATAGTGAATAGAGAAAAAAAAGTCAAATCAACACAAACATCAAAATGTTCAACTTCAATGCACACAAAAATATCGTTTAGAAAACACAGTGTACAGAATCAAATATGTTTTCTAATGATAAATTTGAAAAAGAAAATTATATAAAGTATTTTTTTAAAACTTCAGTTTTTAACTGATGTAGAAAGGAGACGGAGTAATATATCACATGTACCAAAACTGTGTGAAATAAGTGCCAGAAAGGGTATGCATGTGTGATGTAGGACTAGTAGTTTGAGTTTTTGCTTTCAGATATAGGGTGACACTATCAGTTTTCAAAGAAAAGAAAGCTCAAGTAAGCATCTGCTACAACTGTGGGTCCTTAAGTCCTCTGCTTGAACTGTTATTTGAACTGTTATGAATCCACGTTTACACACAATGCTTAAAACTAGTGCTGTATCCGTTCCCATATCTCTGGCTGTATATTATTGCTATTATACTATTAGGCTGAGGGGCACATGTGAATAATAACTATAAAGATTCCACACCCTGGGGGTACGGATCTATATAAGTGCAGCCTTTTAGATTTATCCATATCTACAGGCCTACATATTTATGTGGGCTACTACAGTACAAGGCCTAATAAAGTCCAATTGATATCAAATTTAAAACCAATCTATTAACAAAATAAACAACTGATTCCAAGTTCTTATTAATGCCTAAATAATTTATCCTTCTTTCACCACTAAGACTAGTGCTGATTCAACAATGGCTTAGGTATATTGTTGACAGAACCAGAATATTTCATGAGTACCTTGCAATGCTCTGTTCATGTCAAAGTATTCGAATAAGGTATAATTAATATATATACTATCCTACACATTCTTTAACTTAGGCAACCTAGTCACGTGCCTAGAGGGTGTTTACTCAAAGGCTTACATCATCATATATAGTATAGGCCTGTATTTCAGAAGGAACTTTTTGCGTTGGAAAATGAAACTAGAACAAGATTTTAATTTGGAAATAAAACAATCCTTTTAACTTAGTATGTTTTCTTTTTTTTTCTTGCTAATCCTATCAAAAGTTCAGATTTAACAATAAATGATGGATGAAGTTGATGCAGTTCCAAGGCCAAGGAGACAGAGACCAAAAGATTCTTTCCAGAATGAATTGCAGAGTAAACTTAGGCAGAGAAAAACATTGGGGTTGTCTGCAGAGTTATCAGATACAGACGAGGAGGGATATGGCCCCAATCTCTCAGGTGTGTTTGAAAAGTCAATGTTTTAAATTATCTGAAAATATGATTGGGGTTCAAGGTTTGTTGCATTATAGTTTTGGTAATTTTTCATAAATTCAAATGTCTAACTTTCTAAACTACTGTAATGATAACTTAAACATACCTTTAAAATTGCTGATATTAAAGGTATAACTCCCGTTTGCAATAAACTGTTAAAGTAAATTGTGTGGCCAATAATTTGAAGTTTACAGTGTGTTTACAATATGGTTCACTAAAAGACTAATGGTATTGTCTTGCCCTAACAGGTGACTATAACAGTGTACCATGTTTAACTTGCAGATTACAGCACAATGAAAGCTGGACGTCCTGGGTCAGCTAAAAAAAGACCAGACCCCTCTTCATCTTTAAAAGGTGGCCTGGGAACAACCACTATGGGGGCCCGGGATTTATCCCAAATGTTAGGTTATAACAGGGGTCGCTATGATGATGAAGATGAGGAAGTCGTGGCTGCTAATTATGGAAGGCTAAGTGGTGGTCGCAATTGGCAGTCGTCAGGGCTCAAAACACCTTCGCCAACTCAAGATGCAAGACTTTCTAACAGAACACCTACCATAGGCAGCCCAAAGGACCAGACAGGGAAGCTAGACTCAATATTTGGCAGAAAGACACCCACAAGAGAAACTGCATCCAAAAGTCCTCAGTCTGGTTTATCCAAGGAAGACATCATATTTGGACGAAAAAATCCTAGCTTAGATGGAAAAAGAAGTCCAGCTGATAAGTAAGAAGCCTTAATAATCTTGTTATGTATCAAGCCAACTAATTCAATTTGTCTTTGAAGTTAGAGTGCTTTCCTTCACTTTTAGTTTTTTAACTAAAGTATTTTTTATTTCCATTTTCTAGGTACAAACTTGGAAACATCCTTTATCAAAGTCTGATATTTCAAAATCGTGACAGAAGTTCCAGAGGTCTTAATTTCTTTTTTTTTTAAACTTGTTTGTGACTTAGAATGTACAACGTATGCCCTTTGACAAAAGGCTCTAAAGGGCTCTAAAGGGTTAACGTTTTTAACTATTCTCAATGTGATCATATAATTTTGAGTTCATGTTCCTCAGTTCTGTTCAATTTTTGAGTAGGTTTCTCTCCCATTTTGTCTCTTAGTTTCACAAGTCTAATAAGGTAACAAAAGAAACTTGTGGTGAACTACTCATAGTCACAAACAATCAAATTAGGCAAAATTTGCCACCAATAAGTCACATAGATCTTCCTCTGGCTTAGATGCTGGTCGAGCAGAAATTCTAACCTCTCTTAGTGTACTATTTCAAAGATCTCAACATTAATCAGATTGTAATAGATTTAAATTTGGAGGTTAATAGGTTTAATTAATTTATTTTGTTATCATTTGACTTCCATCTGCTTGCTACTTCATAGATTGACTCCAAGTTAATGCACATTATTTTTGATGATATTTTGGAAAAGATTTTGATAAATATGATAATAATAATAATAATGATAACAATAATAGTAATAATAATAATGATAATAATAATAATAATAATAATAATAATAATAATAATAATAATAGTAATAGTAGTGAAATTCATTTGTATAGAGCTTTACCCATGCGAAACAGCCCAAAGCGCTCAACAATCACACAATCATCATTCAGACATAGACTCTTTCTAAAATTACCATTTATATATTTACAATATAAAATCAAGCTGTATAGCATAGTTGAAAAAAGAAAAAAATTTTGAGAAAGTAAATGATGAGAATTGATTTTGGAAAAACTCTGATCACAATACAAAGAGCAAAGAAGAGTTTTAGATAATTTCATTGTTACTCTAACTTTCAGGCGACTCCCTGGTGTGGATGGAGCAGGAGACAAGTGGCAGCCCCCTAACTTCCGCAGTGTGTCTCCAAGTTCTTCTGTAGAGCATAGCAGGGGTAACAAACTTTTGTTAACTTAATAAATCTAAGAAATTTAGTTTTATTTCCAAGAAGACAAAAAAACAAGCTTAAACCACAAAATAATTTATAATCACAAATATTATATATTACTAACTTTAAGGAAATAAGCTTTGACAAGTGCATGTGATAAAACTAAAAATTTACTATGGGGATCCATAGAATCTATTAGATAGGACTACAAGATCAAACTTAAGTTTCATAGAGTTTGAAGTCCATACAATTCAAACGTAGATAATGTGGACTGGATTCCTATGTCAATAGGGCGCTAGCAGAGAGAGTGAAAGGGTCTGAGACCTGGAGGTCCTTCGTTTTTATTTAAGGCCCCTTTACCATGTTGCTTTTATTGTTTTAAAACCTGTATTTAGTCTTTGGGTTTTTATCAATTTTGGCTGTTTCCTACACCATGTGATTTTGGTAATGGGGATGAGAGGACTTACCAAATTCATAGATTATATTTTGTATTATCCTTATAATACTGATAATATGAGTATCAATATTGTTTAGCATTTAGGTTATTGTTTAAACTTTAAAATTTTATTTTTATCCATGTTAAGATTGCTAGTTGGTTATTGTTTTAGTTTTTATTAGGCAGAATGGTTTGTTTTTATTAAAAGCCTCATAGGCTTCTCCCTGAATTTGACAATGCAACAAAACTTAATTCCTACTATCTTCATAAAATCATATTAAATGTTGCCAACCTAATGACATCTTATCAAATTTTTGCATCAAAGGTTTTGTTGCATATTCCAGGGAAACATCAGTGACTTTTTCAGTGGAGCTTTATTTCAGTTGAAAATTTTCTCTGTCTTGGGTGACATTTTGTTTTTTTACCCTTCAGATCAGACAGTCAGTAAATTCTTAGGGGTTGCATCTCTGTCAAAACGGATAATTACCCTGGTTTGGGAACAAAAATTTGTAATTTTATTTTGTTTTATATTTGTTTCAAATTATTGGATTAAAATATCATAGTAAACTTAGCACTAGTTTTTTAATTAATTGGAAAATTGCATTGATTGTAATCTGATGAAATGCATCTTAATCAGCACTGTAGAAACTCTAAAAATGCTTTTTATCATATTCTTAATTGTACTTTACAGCAATAATTATATAAAACATATTTGTTCTTTTGTTTATCAGTCAAGGTTGATAATATTTGTTACGTATCAGGGGATGGGGTATGGTTTTTAAGAGAAGATAACCAAAAAATAACAACGTTGTCACCTGTTTTATTTATATTAGCCGAAAACACTAAATCGTGATCATCTCAAATTTTTTTAAAGAAAACATATGTTTCATTAGATTATAGTAAATTTGTGGACATGACCCAAAGTATTTTTTAGAAATAAATTTCAAAATTCCAACTAGCTTGAAAGAAAGTCCTCTTAAAGCTTAAATCCGTTATGTTCCATACTAAGTCTTTGATAGAAAAGTCATAAAATGTAATTTTGTAGAAAATGCCTCTTTACCAAGTCAACTAATGTCAGTTAGAGAAGTAAAGCTTATTTACCGGGTACTTTATTTTCCACCATAAATGCAGTTTGAAATAAATGTTGCTGATGAATGTTGCTGTATTAATTTTTGTCTTTATTTTGTAGAAAAGCCTGCATCTGTTTTATGCTCTATTATTTTATTTAATGTCATCCTTTCAAAAAGGTTCAAGGGGTGTTACACCCATTGATTCCATGCTTGGAACAATATCAGAAACTCCACGAGAAAAAGGAACGCCTCAAATCCAGAGGGGTCAAGGCCTTAAGAATGAAACTTCTCCCAGGTGAACACCTTTCTTTCCCTTAAAACCTTTTGGGAACTGGCATATTGACGGCAAATAAGTGATAGTCATGTACTAGATAGATAACATTTTTAAAAATAAAATTTTGTATTTTTATTTATTAATTGTTGTAGTTTGATTTTTTGTGGTGCATTTGTAAGAGACAGTATAGCTCGTTAGTGTTATATGCAATCAATGTTTAAATTTTTACCATATTGTTTAAATATTCATACGGTACTTAAAACTTGTGACAAGACTTTTAACCCTAAACCATGAACAATCTCCTTGCCAGACACACAATTATCTGTAATAATTTAATTATGGTTTATTTAAAACTGTATCATCCAGACAATCAACATATGGCCAGTTACCCAAACCTCAGGCTCGTGGCACAAAAGGTGAGAGAAAGACACCACCTGTTATTGGTGACAGAAAAACACCACCCTTAGCTGGAGAAAGAAAGACACCTCCAATAGCAGGAGAGAGAAGAACACCACCCATGATAACAGACCCACACAGGAGATCACCGTCTCAGAAAGGTGATCTGGAAGGGCGTATAAAAAGAACAACACCAACTCTTGACTTGTTTGGGAAGAGTCGAACAACGGCTGCTCAAGAGTTAGGATCATATATAGGCACCCAAGATGAATTTGAGCTCAGAGAGAAAAAATCAGAGAGGCAGTTAGGATATAGTCGCAACAAGGCAGCAGTAAATGGTAAAGATTATCCAAGCTACAAAGGGAGGGCTAGTGCTACGTCACCAGTTGGTCGCTTTACCCAAGATCGCACAAAAAGTCCACTGGGAAGGAAAATGCCTGAGAGATCTTCACCCGAAAGAAAATCACGAGAGATTGAAAAGGCCTCAGATAAACCTGGAGCATCTCTGCTTGACTTCCTCATGGATGATGGCAGCACTAACAGACCTAAACCCAAAGAGCGGGGACGCTTGGCTGGAGATAGAGCACAAGAGGGTCTGAATGATAGCATGTTTGCCTCTGACAAAAGACCAGCTCTAAGAAGTAAATCTCCGACAGGGAGACCTCAAAGAAGAAAATCTCAAGAAATTGACAGAGGCATCTCAGACATGAAGGTCCAGCCTGAAGAAATGTTTAAAACAGCTCCAGAGATTCAGCGGCCAGAGGATACGAGCTCCATCTGTGAAGATATCCCAGCCGATCCTAATAGAAAGGTTTCTAGGGAGGCTCAACAAACCGCAAAGTGAGTATACAAGGAATTTTCACAGTCAATGTGGATTTTTTACAAATTAAACTTGGAAATGAAACAGTATTAGTATTACTGCTATGTTTTGTGACAACTGTATGTGACAAGGATGCTGGAAATTTAGTTTGGGAAAACACCTTCTTAAAGTAGTTTAACGTCCCCTAAGCTTGCGTCAGGCAAACTTATATGGACTTGGGAAAACACCCACTAAATGTCCATAATTCAAAGATTTTTATTATTAATTTGGCTTTCAGATGAGAAATTCTAATTTATAAGAATTTACAGTTTTCTGAAATGTCTTCAATGCTTGCAAAGTCATGGTTCGAATTACCTGTGATTGTTTATAAGATTATTAGTTTTTGTTTGTTTTGTTTCAAGAATTTTTTTTCCTGCATGAATACAAATAATGCATACTATATTTCTTTTTTCTAAAGCTCAAACTTCATTCCTTCTTTTTGTATCAATTATTGTCTTTGCTGTGAAGAATTCATTGGCCCTGTTTGACCATATTGCACAAAGTTGGTAAAAATATTAAAGAGAGACTTCTGCAAACCTTACGTCTTTATATCTTAGTGATTTTACAAGTAAATTCTTCTTGCGTTCACTCAGATCAGGAAAGCAGTCAACTGAGAGAGCCAAGGCTGATTCTGCCATTGACAAAATTGCAGAAGCCCAAACCATGAGCTATATTGAACCTGCTAAGAAAATGAGGTTTGCATTTTTTTTCCTTCTCATGCAGAGGGTACAGTATAAATTTTGCCAGATTCAATCACAGTGTATACTCATAAATCACACTGCATTTACAGTTGACAGAACTATGACCGTAAATTACTTTTGATTACCACTATTTGTCACAAAGTCAACAGAAAATTTAATTTAGAGAAATGCAATGTATGGTATGTCTGAATTATCTGTGAGTTTTAGATATTGCTGCAAAGAGCAGTGAACTTGCTTTTAGGAGGTTTGACGCTTAAAAAATATTTAAATAGACGTTATCCAAATAAGTGACTTACATTTTAAGGATAATAGGTTTTTTAGTGCAGAAAAAGGTGTTGTTATTTTATATAAACTTTTTTTTAAAATTAGGATTTTAAAAACTTATTTTTATGATACTCTGTTTGTGTTCCTTTTATTTATTGCTAACATTGTAATCTCTTTTTCTTTTCTTTTTTAATGTTGTTCAAGACCTTTCACAGCTAGTGCAAAGGTTCAGCACAGGCCTAAACCCAGATATGGAACACTACCTGGATCTAAAGAGCCTCTACAGGAGCGCCATTTCAACAGCACAGGTGATATTCGAGACGCTATCTATGAAGAATGGTACCAAGAACGCCTGAAGTCTGCAAGGAAAAAGAAAAAAGAGGAGGATAAAAAGAAACTGAAGGAGGAAGAAGACAAGAAAAAGGTAATGAGTCAAAAGTTGATGGTTAGTCATTTGTCATCTCGAAACAGTCTCAAAAGGACCAACCACAACTTTGTTGCTGATGTAATTGTGCTTGGTCAGTTCTTATAAGCCGATAATTTTGATGTAGAAAGTTGTTCATATTGTTTTTTATTTATTTTTAAAACAAAGCCTACTTATGACTTAAAGTAAGACCTCTCAGTAAATGACTCAAAATAATACAAGACCTTCCTTGTATTTTTTTGTTTCCATGCGCTTTTTCATCTATAATCTTTGATCTTGTGGGTTAATGACCTCCTTAATGTTAATTTTTACAACGAGTTTGTTATTGATGGAGAATAAAAAAAATTGTTCATTAATATTAATTGTTTTGTTAACATTTAAAGTATACCAGTGCAATAAGCCTAGGACATTAGAATAAAAAACCTGTTCGTTTTGAAATGTTTTATGAAATTCATAGTATACCGCAACATAGGCAGGCTTGAAACTCTCTATACAATAGATTTAAGCAGGGCATAAGTTCAAAGTAGAAAAAAAAGTTTTAAGTTTTCCTCTTTGCTTTATCTGCATTCAAGTTAAGACTTGAATTAACTTTGTTAAATAGTTATGTTGTTGCTGTTCAACAAAGAACACATAAAGTCGGGAGGGAATTCAATGATTTTGTTTGTGATGTATGACATACACCATATTTCCTTTATTTTGTGATAAGATGTTGTCGTCACTGATAGCCTATGTCCTAATGTCACTGGGTTTTACTGTTAGCCATGACTTATGAAACTTGCATTGAACTAGATGTTTTAGTATTAGTAAGCCTATGGGACTTTTCATAGCTATTAGAAAAAAGAGCTCAATTATGGGCATTGACAAAATGTAAGTCACAAAAGGGTTTAACCAGTTTCATCTATCTTGTCCCTAGATTGCAGAGTTACGTTGCACAAAGTTTATAAATAGTCTTACAAAAATTGTTACAAAATTTTTTCTAAAAGCTGAATTTTTTTTTATTTATTGCAGTTATAATGCTGTCTTATGACAATTTATTTATTGTAGTTATAATTCTGTCGTATGACAAATATGTTTTAGCAAAATACTACAAATAGCTATCCTATTACACATGAGGATTTGAGGTAATATTTTAAAGGATTGAGGTAATTTAGGTTATATATTAAGACTTTGAAAAAACACCTTAAGCATTACATTTGGGAAGACTTTGTTGAAGCAACGGCAAAAAAAATTAAGATGTGCCCAAATGCCTATAAAATCTAACATTATGTATTGGCAAGAACAAGAAAAATATGTCAAAGCAAATGTTTTACCTTTTAGCACAATATTAACGATAAAAATAAAAAAGTAAGTTTAAATACCTTTTTGCTTTATTGTACCAAACAGAAGTCACTTAAACTGTAATGCCATGCTAATGTCAGTTTTTCAAATTTTCTGTTACTTTTAAGGCGGAAGAAGAAAAGCGTCTAGAAGCAGAGGCTTCATACAGAGCGTGGATGAGCAAGAAGAAGGAAACTCTTCTCGTAGAAAAAGAAAAGAAGGAAGAAGAGGAGGCTAAAAAGAAAGAGAAAGAGAGACAAGAGGCAGAGGAGAAAAAGCTTGAATCCGTAAAAGTATGTTGTAAATTAGTTTTTTGTGTTCAAATTTTATTCTTTTTTGTTTGCTAGAAGAACTACAGTTGCTTAAATTTTACTTGAAACTGCTCTTTTTTATCTTTTGGTTTGCAAGAGTTGAGTACTATTTCTTTGCAGAAGCTGAGTATTGCAAATTCACATTTTCTCAAATTAACAAAATTGTTGGCCCTTTTTTTTTCAAAAGGATTGTCACTTCACTTTAAATGTTTTCTGGAATGCATGTCAGAGGATTCAATGCTAGCCACGGGCAAAAGTTAGTGATTGCTCTGCCCACGTTGACTTGTGCCGCTAAACTGTAGACCACTTTTCGTGATTTTTCTTTTGGACATGACAGCTGGATTGGAAAAAAAAATTAAACAATTTTTCACAGAAAATTATTGAGTACCAGTGGTATGGTTAGTAAAGTAAAAAATCCACCTTTCCCCGCCCCTCTGTGAAAAAAAATTATAAATGAAATAAAAGATAGGTTGATCGAAAATCATAGTTTAATGCTAGATTGTCACTGGTTTTCTAAATTCTAAATTCTTATTGTGATTTTCTCTTCTCATATTTCACTTTGAAAGTGTAAAAAGACAGACCAGTCTGTGAGTTGAAATCTTTATTATCCTCTCCATAGGCATTTGCTACAAAGACTTTGCAGTTATTTTCAAAATTATGAAATAACTGAAAAGCTGTGAAAGCTTTATATTTTTTCCATGTTGGAGGAAACCAGGGAGGCTGCAACAGATGTATTTGTCTTGTGTCCAGGGTGGATAAGTTGGATAGGAGGCTGCAACAGATGTATTTATCTTGTGTCCAGGGTAGATAAGTTGGATAGGAGGCTGCAACAGATGTATTTGTCT
>BMAT01009277.1:88273-105125 GCA_019649035.1 Elysia marginata
GTAAGAAGTAGATAAATTCAACGAGCGCTGCGTAACCATTAAGAAGGTTCTCAGAGAAATGATGAAGGCTCGCTCAACCTAGATGTAAATGCAGGGATGGAACGTGTAGGTGTGTGCACATGAACACTGTGTTCGCACTGGTTTGGCGAGACGGGAAGGAGTGGGGGGAATCATCAGTGAATTGCGCCAATCAGCACCTGTCAGTGTCACTGTCTTTGTCCAGCTGCACTAGAGCCCCCTCTCCCCAACTAGCCTTCGCCAGGCCTGTGGGCCCAGGCAGGCAAGCAAGCGCTGCACGCTGTGTCTTGAATCATGATTGGAAACAAAGAGCTCCCACCCACCCACCTTCGCTATTTCTCTTTGTCTCTCCCAAGACCCATGTGGGGTCTCTCTATATCTTTCCATTTGACCACGAGGTGTTGACTTTAAGCGAAAATAGGTCCGAAGCTGTTGACTCAATGCGAAATAAAGTTACTTTAATAAAGAAGGAAAAAAACGGGACCGTTGCAAGGTGTTGACTTTAACCGAGAGTTGACTTCAAGCGAGTTGACTTCTCGCGGATTCCACTGTACTGTACTGTGCTGTTTTCATTCTTATGTTAAACTAATGAGTATAAACAATATAATAAGAAAACTTATTTTATTATGATATTGATAGGAAGCAAAGGAAGGAGAAGATTTTGCAACAGAAGATCTCAGAGAAAAGGTATGAGCAAAAGACCTTGAGGCAAAGGGAGGAAGAGGAGAAGGAAGAGTTACAGAGAAAAGAGATGGAAGCATTGGACCGTTACTATAATTGGCTTGAAAAGAAGGTTAGTAAAGACTGAACTATCAGATTGGTTTCACTATCCCAAATTACTTTGTTAATTCAATTCTGAATGTTTTGTTAAATCCAACTGCTATTAAGTGATCCCAAACTTTTATTTCAGCTCTCTTTTCCTCTAGTGGTATCATTTATGTTTTAAGGTGTTTTATAGTTTTTGCTGCATTAATAATTTTTCTATATCATGTTCTTTCCCTGGTTTTTAACTAAAGACTTTGATGAATTTTTCTTCGAACCAACAGATATACATGGTTCTTATGAAGACAAAATGTTGAGAATTTACTACAGCTGAAATAAAAAAAAAAGTTACGCTAGATTCAAATAACTTGAATTGAAATAATTATATATATATATGTATTAACATTCACATTTTGCGCCATTCTTTAAATAACATTCAAAAACCTTATTTTTATATGTCTGCCACCAGCATAAAAAATTTATGTGCTCCTTTCTCTCCCCTGCCACCCCCACCCCCCCTATCCCCACACCATACTGTAGGAAAGGCAGACCAAAGTAGAGAAGAAAAAAGCAAAGCAGCGGCGTTTGATGGGTGAAGATGACTTTAAACCGGCTTTTAGGCCAGCAAGTCGGACCATTCCATTTGGACACTGAGAATTTATCTCAAAACATCTATGTAGTCTTATTTTGCTTGTCATTAAGTCTGTCGCATCATTGACTGGAGAGAGCATCTTGTCTCTTTTAAATCTGTTGTCTCTTATCCCTTTTAAAACGAACTTTTTGTGAAACTGATGAGATAAATATGACTAGCTGCAGCCGCAGTGGTTCACAAACATATGGTGTTGGGAATGCTCTCTGAAGTAATGATTGAGATATTGATTTTTCCATAGATCTTTTTGTATGATGGTAAATGTAATGAAGACAACCATTGGGATTATAACATTTTTTTCAATTATGGTGATAAGTGATAATAATTATTATCAAACTTTTACTTTACTATTACTATCATTTCCAATGTACATGTGTCTGTTATGGTAAACTTGTATCATTATTACTGTAATTTATATTTTTCGCTCATTTGATTGATCTGTTTGGTTGTCTTTTGCTCTGAGAAAGGCAGTGCAAATGAAGCTTGTTGATTTTTGCGCAGCTGCAAAGAGAGCAGTTTGACAGTATACCAGATATACGGGAGTTTACTATTAAGAATATTTCTGTTGGAAACTACACATCCTTTGAAGTTTCATGAAAGAGAAGTGAAGGTAACAAAAATAGAGCTATATTTTGGAAAAAAAGAGAGAGGAGGGTAGTTGGGGGTTAGTGGGTAGACCAAGATCATGTGTGTAAAGATTGAAATCTTTTCAAATGCATTGGTAGTTTTAATTCATTGCATAACCGATCAATCATATTTATGAAAGAAATACGCTGGAAAAATTTAGCAGTTGTTTCAAATCTATAAAGTTCATGATTATTATTTTTTAATTGTGATATACGCAAGGATTCTTTTACTCAGCGAAAAGATTATGTGGGTCCTATTTATGTTTGTTTTGTTTTAATGACATAAATTTTATAAGCAACATTTTTTATCTGTGATCTGTGTGACACCAGATCATCTGCCCTATTGGAAAGGCAATCCAAATCACAACAGTAGCAAACTCAGCAGTAGGGTTTATTTGAAGAATCTTTATCACTTGCAAATCACTTCTTTTAATTTCATTTATAACCTCAGTATCAACAGTTAGCTGTAACATTCATTTCATAGCACTCTAAATATCAGAATTTCTTTTCTTGTTTTGAAAAGAAATAGTTACTTTAAGCCGAACCCATTCTGTACGTGACTCTGTTCTGATCTCCTTTCTTTGGATGCAGGTCTTTCCAGCTTCAGACAAAACCATCTGAAATCAAAGAAGTCTTGTTAAGGCAGTCTTGATAGTTTCATGCTTTCTTGACCTTTTTTGTGATATGGGAACATGATGTCTGAATCTGTAGCTACTTATTTCTCTAAGATCAGGGTAATCTGATATCTTTGTTGGTGACTTTTGCAGAGAGGGGAAAAAAAAGAAAAAGGAAATTAATCTGATGCTTTATTTATTCATAAATGAAAATAAAGAAAATTTGGCATTGACTAAAGCGGAGAATTTGTTTGTAGCTAAGTATCACAATCAGTTCAACTCTGGATCTTTATAATCACCCATAGAAATAAAGTAAAATCAAAACTATGTCCAAAAACTGACCTTCTACCCGCCGTGTGTGTTACCAAAAGTTGATCAGAGGTCTCTTTGCTGCTGAAGTTAAAAGAAAAACCACTGACAAATTGAAAAGATTTGTATCTAACACCAAACAAAAATATTTTGTGGACCAGAAAAATAAGAAAAAAATAACTAATTCTTGAGAGATGGGTGTCAAAAGATCTGATGCAGGCTTTTTCATCGATGGAAAGAAAATTGAATATCAGAGAGAATAAAAGAGGTGCGCTTTTCCCCATTCATTTTTTCTATTTCTGTATATTTCTGTTTTAGATTTTTAATCTTTTTAAGTAATTTTTCTGTCACATGATTTGAAAGTATTTACAGTTTCAACTTTAAGCTGCTCTATATTTTTATGGCCATTGACTTCAAGTAGTAACCATATGTTGAGGCAACATATATTCATTGCTGTTATTGCTGCAGATGTTGTGAGTGAATATAAAGGTAGTTCTAACATGGAAACCCTTCAAAAAGCCAGAATACAAGCAAACACTTAACACTCATCCTCTTCTTGCTTTTACAAATTTGCTAATGGTTTTAAGGAACAAAGCTATTACATTGGTGAGATAACAAATCCCTCAATGGAAATAAGTACTTTCCAACTAACCCTTCAAAACAAAAGAATTTTGTCTGTGTGTGTGTTATAATATGCCAGAATTTCAGTGTTGATATTGTATGATAAAATTTAATAGAATGAACAAAAGTTCTTTCACAGTTACAGATATAATTTCACATGTACAATCCATGTACAACTTGAGTACGAAACATACATTCCTTGTAACGCAGTCCTAGATTGACTTTCAAATTACAAATAATTATAGTAATGAAAGATTGACATACTTTCAATCGAAGGTTTCAATTAGCATAACTGAGTGCTTTTCTATTCTGAATAAATTCTCTATTGTTTACTTATTGGGTTTGTATCTACTGCTTGACCAGAGCATCTTGGAGAACAAATTAGAGTCCTCAGCAACTTGGTGTATCCTTGGTAAGGTCATTAGTCACTGCTTTCCTTGCAATCTTTCTTTCGTCTGATAATAAGTGGCCCAGCTAGTCATTTAGGTCTGGGTTGGCACAGGAGAGCAACTGTGTGTCTTTTGGCTTGGAGAAGAGTATACAACCTGTAATGTGGTAACAGTTTTTCACATCTAGCTTCAGCTTACCCCTTAGACATGTAAAAACACAGTTTTCTTTCTTATGCACCTTCACCAAATAAGTTGAAGCAGCCTACAGATTTCAATGCGATTGCCGGCATGTATTGCTGAGTTAGTAGCTTGAGAACATACATTTTTCAATTTGATGGATTGCAGCGTTCTTGATGTGAACATGAGGGAATTATAATTAACCCGCCTTATCAGACAAAAATCCAGTTTTAACATGAAATGTCAAGACTTTGTTTTGTCTACAACGGCAGTGTTATAAGACCATATTTTGACTTCTTATGACAAGCACTTAAGACAAATATGTGTACATGTACATGATATAATACACGTAATGTAACTAGTTGGCCCCTTTTTTGTTATTAACGTCATTTACTATAGTATACATCTAAGTTTCATTCAAATTTATAGACATAACAAAACTGCCCATACTACACTGCAAGCACCTTTTCTCACAGAATGTTTTGTCTCTGAAAACTTGGTTAATCACAAAATTCATAAACATATATCGAAATAATAGCCATATTAAAAATTGCAGATATTGTTAAAAACAGCTGTAGAAATTAAAGCCCGCATAATCGAAGGTAGAAGTTCATTTTGTTTATTTTATCTTCAGTTTTGACAGGATGAATGATTTTATGTAAATGCATTTCTTTGCTCAATCATTTCTAGCACAACAATAGTCCTGTCATTGTTGTCCTAATCTCATTGTGTTTATTGTATTGCAATTGAAAATAGCAACCACCTCAAAAGACTGTCATGTTTCATAATTTTTTCCTTTGGTTCTAGTGTGTGCTTTGCAGGCTTTACTGCAATCACTCGTAGCTTCTAAGTTTGTAACTTGAGTCCAAAGTGCCTTTAGCTGGTTTAAAAAAAATCGTTAAAGATTTTTTTTTGTAGAAAGAGGTCTGTTATAAAGACTTAAGGAAAGAATAGAACTTTGTCTCTTATCAGGTAGCTCTGAGATAACTTTCATTTTGCTTTTCAAGATTTAATATTTGGTGAATGAGTCAAAGCTGTTGCTGTTTTTAACAAGCTATTTTTCTAAGCTTGCCAACGTCAAAAATTTCAGAAGACTATCAATAGTTTAAGGGGAAAATACGAAAACTTTTACTGACTCAAAATATAGAGAAAAGGAAGAAAATGGGTTTTTTACATGGCGTTTTCTCTAAAAAAGAACGTTTAACTTTTGACTCATTCACCCTGGACATGAAACTTTCAATTATTCTTTTTGATTTGCAAAGACTTCCCCACATTTCTTTGGCATATAGTTTGTGTCACTTGATTTTTTTTTTATTTTTCAAGCTAAATACTACTTGTAAGTATACATCAATATTTGTTAAAGAAAATATGTGACATATTAAAACTTACCTGGGCCTAACCATAAGATTAAGAGCAAGATGATTGGATATGTTTTGTTGATTTGAAGTATAAATCTCTGTATTTTTTTAACTGTGATGATCAAAGAAACTTTTTGGATCAGTCTTTTGAACATTTAAAAAACAAAACAAAACAAGGATTGTGTTATTTTTTTAACCTTACAAAAGAAGTATTTCTTATTACTTGTATTTATTTTTTAAATAATTTTATTCAATGCCGTCCAATTTGTCATGTACTTTTAGTTTTTAGAGATTCTATTCATTGTACTTAATATAATTATAAAATAGAGACATTTTGTTTCTCATAATAAAGAAATTTATGAAAAGTGAGTGGTTTTTTTTTGTTTTTTTTCTATGTCAATAATGCACAAGACCCAAACCCAATGGATGCTGGAAATAAAGAAACCTAAGGCCTTTGACTCACTTTGACAATATTAACGCAGTGAGAGTCAAAACTAGAGGATAACCTATAGTATCGCATTGATGGTCAAATCTGTAGGATAACTAATAGTATAGCAGTGAGAGTCAAAGCAGGAGGGGAACAAACAGTATCACAGTGAGAGTTAAAGCTGGAGGATAACCAATAGTATCGCAGTGAGAGTCAAAGCTGGAGGATAATAAATAATATTGCAGTGAGAGTCAAAACTGGAGGATAACAAACAGTATCACACTGAGAGTTAAAGCTGGAGGATAACAAATAGTATTGCAGTGAGAGTCAAAGCTTGAGGGTAACAACGTATAACTTATGATTTACATTATTATTCTGTGCTGCAGCCTATTTGGCTTGTGAAGATGTATTTGTGTTGATTGACCATTGAAAAGAAAGGAAAGTAGAATTTATAGTGAAGAAGTATTGTCTACTTCAAAGAAACTGTGGAAAACATTACGTTAACCCAGATGCAGGCAGTTTTTAATTAACCAGCGGAAGTTCGCTTTTGTTTTGTTTGTTTTGTTTTTTTTTCAACCCAATTTCAGGTTTATAGGAAGGTGTTAAGCGAAGTAGCTGCTTGGGTATGTAATAGCTGTAAAATTTAAAAAAGATAAGTAAAGAGCGTTTTTATATAGGGTCTAATCAACTAATTTTCTCTAAGCGCTTTACATGGGTTCCCCGACAGGCCAATACCAACCAAATCACCTTCTGACTCACAGAGGAACAGCTAATAAATCGCATCACTCTAACACACTGACAAGATCTTTCACTGCCTATAGCTGGGTACTCATTTAACGCATGAGTGTGGCGAAGAAATGTGTGTAAATAGCATTTCTCAAGGACTAAACGTCGACCTGCCGAAAGCAGGACTCGAACCTCAGACGTCTCGGTCTGAAAGCCGAGCGTCTACCACTAGACCACGACGCCACACGACAATTTAGACAAATCTTGTTATTTATTATTTTTCCTTATATAAAAATTATTTCTTATGGCCATTCAATTGCAATCAAGGCTGAGGGGTAAAATAAATGATACGGCTCATTTTATGATGCACTCTTTTTTCATTTTACTTGAAAGTATTTCCTTGTCTCATTCCACTGCAATTAAGAACTAAGGGGCAAAATAAGGAAAAGAAAATGTAATTCAAGATATTTGTACCGGTAGTCTCCCTTAGACAAATAGATACTTGGGAAAGCAGTGTAGTGCATATGCCTCCACTAAGCAAACAAACTATAACTTTACCTTAATACCTTAATAATAAAAAGAAAAAAACCTAAAAAAAAATTTGCTAGAGAATTGTTTTTCGTTCCATCGTGCTCGGACATGTATGCAGATTGAAACTTACTCGGAATCTAAAAATTCTAATCAAATATGGAAGAGAAAAAGGTCATTCAGAGGTCAATAAAGGTCAAACTGGGGAAAACCATATTTAACTTTTATTTGCTTGTAATATATTGATATTTCAACACATTGCAAAGAAGAAAAAAATAACTGATGTATATCAACTTACATAAAAGTAATAACAATGAAGAACATTTATATTACGCTTTTACAAAAAGCTCAAAGCGCATTAGACAACAATGACATTGACATCTTTTCTATACACATTCACAGAACAAAATAAAGTTAGGACAGATACATTTGGAATAGGTGCGTTTTTAACGCAGACTTGAACTCCTGCGAGTCCTTTATCTGTCGGATGGGCAGAGGAAGCGAGTTCCAAACGTGAGAAGCTGCATATGAAAATGATTTTTCTCCATAGGTCTTAGTTTTCACTGTAGGTACAACTAACGAATCTTTACTGCTACTACGCAATGTGCTAGATGGTTTGTAAACGCTAATCATAGAGGGACAAATACAATGGTGCTTTGTTTCGTAGAACGTTGTGATAAAGTACAGCTAATTTAAATTTAATCCTAGCATCTTCAGGAAGCCAATGTAGATGTACAAGAAGCGGTGTTACATGCTCCCTTTTGTTCTTTTTTAGAATCATCCTTGCAGCATTATTCTGAAATGTCTGAAGTCTCTGAATAGATTTTGAGGGCGAATTAGCTAGTAAAGAATTACAATAACCAAGCCTTGAAAAGACAAAAGCTGATTTAAGACTCATCAAGGATGTTTTACCCAGATAAGATACGTTTTTTCCAATCTTAGAGAGTTCGCAATACATTTGTTTACAGATATTTCCAATTTGAACATTGTTAGATAGCATGGAGTCAAAATACACCACTAGATTTTTTACCTTATCACTAAACTGTATGTTTTCATTGCCAACAACAAAAATACCACCTGGCATGACACACGTTTTTATATTATGTTTCGTTTGAAACAACATCACCTCAGTTTTATCATTGTTTAACTTTAACTTATTTGACAACATCCACGCACCAATTTCCTTCACACACGATTGCATTGACATGACAAGAGAGGAAATTTCAGATGAAGCAGCTGAATTATAAATCTACATATCATCTGCATAAATGTGATAGCTAAGTCCATGAGCCCTGATAATAGAACAGACACAATTCTTGGAAAATACTTTCAATTTTGTGCGATTGATGGCCCTTGTTAGATATCTAGATAAAAAAATACCTTTTTTTTCTTTTTATAGTACTACCTTTCAAGTAAAGCCGTATTTGGCAGTATAATATCAATAGAACAATACAGTGTCCTTATTTAAAGGTAAGTTTTTGGGTTGTCGAGTTATAGGAAAAAAAAAATTTTTTTTCAGTTGGAGAAATTATTTCTTCTTAATTCGCATCCATCAATCGGAAAGAGATGCAGTTTCTTTCTTTAAGTATAGTATTTGGTTATCAAGTTAAAAGGTAAAAAATTCACTTAGTTGTGATGAAGTTTCATTATTTCTGCGTTAGTCAAAGGTTTAAGACATCTGCTTAGTTTTTGGCCGAGCGAAATTTTATTTCAGTTCCCCGAAGGTCAGCCAGAGGTCAATAAGGGTCAGATGAGGGATAACTGTATTTAGCTTTCTTTGCCGTCAATATATTGATATCTTCACACATTGCAAAGAAAATAAACCATAATATTATGTGTATCAACTCATATACCAAGTTCTGGGTAAATATATTCAAATTTGTAAGAGGTATTGCTCTTTGTTTAATGTTGAGAGGCACAAAATGTCACCTTTTCCTAAGACGACTACTTGTAAAAGCATTGTATTAAGCAGTATAAAAATAACAATACATTGTCCTTTTTTAAACTTAGCATTTTGTTCATCAACTTATAAGCAAACCAAAACGTTGTTATTCAGTGTTACAAGCAATATTTCTTCTTAAATCGTATACATCACTATGCGAACAATGCAGTCTCCTTCTCTAGCGTTCTTCCATACGGCTGTAAAAAAAAGCCTCGACAGAATGTATTTGATTGCATTTAAACATTGATATTTCACCATGTCAGGAGTCAAAAGTTTAAAACCTTCATAAAATATTTGGTCGATTTGAATTTCAATTCAGTCACCTGAAGGTGACCCAAAGGTCAAATAAAAGAAGAATTGCAGATAACTGTTTCTATATTTCTTTTCCGATTATATGGATAATTTGACTCACTGCAAATGAAAAAAAGAAAAGAAGGAGCAATATCAATTCTCATACCAAATTCTGTGCAAATGCGTTGAAATCCGTACGAGTTATTGTCCTTGCTTTGAAGTGATAAAAAGGGTCGCCAACTTTTTCTTTTATGTCTTATGAATGATGCATTATTTTGCAGTATAAGAACAACAAAGTGTCCTTGTTTAAATGTCAATATTTGGTTGTGAAGTAGCAAGCAAATTCAAAAAGTTTTTATAGAGTTCCAAACGTTGTATGTCATCTTAAATCATATACAAAGTCTATGCATTCAATGCAGCCCTTTTCTTTAACTCTAATATAATTGATATCAAGTTAAAAGCTTACCAGTTGTGTTTCGAGTTTTCCCTTTCTTAATATAATGGACGTTTATCCAAATGATAAGACATGCCTGTGTTTTACATTGTGTTTTGTCACCAAAAAGGCATTTAGACACGACTTGACACCAGCCCTCACTTTTGACCAACTATTTTGGTGGAAGACAAAGATAATTGTGAACAGCGAAGCTGAGGTTAGTCGGATGAGATAGATGGTTCAGTGCAGTGTGTATCAGACGCCTCATGGGGGGACTGGTTTAAAAACAGTTCTGGATCTTGCAGATGCTCCGAAAGATGGGGTCTCCATGGTACAGGGAAAGGCTGTATCTCGGGCAACCAGAGATTATTTTGGTGGATTCTCGCCTGAATGCCATCGTCGTTGCCGATCAGATCGACTATTAACTAAAAATACAACTGTCCATGAAAACGTTAACACCGAGCCAGCAAACTCAGAGAGCATCCCAACTGAAGCCCACAAAGCCATTGACAGCGCTGGCCTAAATCTCAGTGTATATTTAGGTGAATATCTTGCTGGAGGTCTGTCTTTGTTTGAGAAGTTAATGAACTTGCTGTCCATGAACTGCGTGTTAGTGACCAACTAAGCTACAGACAACGAATGTGGAATTGATGAATTACCTTACGACTATCCTATGACCACAATAATGGAACAAGATGAACCTATTACAGTGATTCCTTAAAGCAGAGAGGAAGTGGGATCTGCATCTTATCACCCTGCATCAAATGCTTCCTCTCCTGGCTGCAAATTGTCATTACTTGTGCATCGAGTCTGGTAATCTGTACTTCAAAGACAAGCTTCAGCTTAAAAAAAATGAATTTGTCAGCTTTCAAGCAGGTCATCATGTCCTTTGAAGGACCGGCCGCTTTTAGGATGGTGTCTCTTTTGACCTTATAATTGAGCAGGTTCTAAATAGGCGTATCAAAGCAACAGAAGAGCTCAGACGAGACTAAGGAGTGTTCGCGACATGGATTTTATCCATGATAACATGTGCGAATATAAATGCAGCAATGCAATCTTCGCAGGTTTATCATTTACAACTAATGAACAACACAAATACATAGCTGCTAGTAGTCAGAAGAAAGAAAAACACGACATGCCCACTAAGATTAACTGAAAGAGACTCATTTTCGAACAGATCTGATTTTAAACATGAGCACTGGCATTGCAGCTGATGCTGTTGTAAATTTACACAAAGTACAAGAGGTTGGAGATGCTGTATTTGAAAAATAAAAGTGATAGAATGTAAAGGAGAAGGCCACAGCTTCAAAAGAACAAATCAAGTTATAACAACGGCTTACGGAAAACACAGTCAAGCTCGATGGTGACCCTGTGAATATGTGTCCTGTGAATGTTTCAGCAACTTGTGTTTGCTGCAGATGAAATAATGATTTATGGAAAAAGTGATGTCTTCAAATTCGATTTGTCAAGTATCTTTTTTTTTATTTTACTATCTTACTCCGACAAGGAAACGGACCACTTCTTGCAGATGATCTATGGCAAATCATTTCGACCGGTATGCCAAAACTCTTTTCCACTGTTGATGTGCATTTTGTCCTGAAGGGCGGGGCACTTCTTCAGAAGATCCTGTGAGCATGTGTATTCACTTACGTCTCCGTCATTGAAAATCCATGGGCTATGTGCGACAGCGATTCAGAAGCCCGATTGTCGTCTTTGTTGGCTACGGATCAGGTCCATCCACAAAAGATATCATTCATCTGCGTAAAACAAAAGGGAGGTTGACCACGTTACTGATATTCACTTCATATCACATCAGATAGGACTCTGCAAATCAGGAAGGGTTTGTTTCTTTCGAACCTTAACAACAAACTACAGTTCATTTATCTACCCAGCAGTGAGCTCCAAAATAACAGTTGTATGGCTGTAGGCAGTGAAAACGACTCATATTGCATGATATTCTCTAAATTCCTGGAAAGTAACAAAAAAAAAGGATTATCGTTGTTGTTGAAGATGACACTGATCTCTTGATTCTTCACGGTATAAAGTCTGTTCCAATACATCTTAATTATAATTGCAAAGACAAGATTGAAAAGACGTACGTGCAGAAAACGCCACAATGGTATGAACATTTGTGACAAATTTAAGCCTTTTGTCCGTTTTTTCCATTTTTAGTTGACCTTTGACTTTGACCTTGGGTCAAGGTCACACTGAGCTACATTTTTTTAGAAATTTTGTCTCATACTAAAATTTGGTGCGGGATTCATGTTTCTATTCCTGATAGTGTTGTAAATATTGATGAAAATTCTAATTTTCAAGATTTTTTAATGCTGTGAACTTAATCTCTGTATTAAGAGCCTAATTCTTCTCAGATACACTTAAATTCTACTGACCTTGTTTCCCTGGCATACCTCTACTGAAATCACAGCAGCTCTTGCAAGGCTCTTTCATGTCATCCGCTGCAACTAGTGAAATCGTTGTGATACACAGCGATGCATTTGTAAGAAACAAGGTCTTGACTGCTCGCCAGCATGTAGAAAATGTGATGTCATTGTTCCAATTCAAGACAACTACAACTGCAAAAACAAGATTGAAAAGATGTTCGTTCACAAAACGGCACAATGATGTGAACATTTGTGACAAATTTTGGCTTTTTGTCCATTTTTTTCCATTTTTGGTTGGCCTTTTCAACTTGACATTTGGTCAAGGTCACACTAAAGTGGATTTTTGTAGAAGTTTTGTCTCATACTAACATTTGGGGAAGATTTCATGTTTCTATTCCTGATGGTGTGGTAGGTATTGACGAATGTTCCAATTTTTATGATTTTTATTTAATGCTGTGACCTTGACCTCTGTATTAAGGTTAATACTTCTCAGATACACTTAGATTCCACTGACATTGTTTGTCTCACATAATTATCTAGATCCAAATATAATTAAAAATATTCTCTTGCAATTTTTTTAGGTTTAGCTATTTTTGGTCATAAAAATTAAAATGACTGAACTAATACATGTATTCAAAGGTACAGTCCTCATACACTGTGTTGTTTTACTACTTCTAAAGGTAAAATAGAACAGCAGTAAAGCATGATGTGTTAAAACAATCAGGCCTAGACTAATTTCTCCCACTCTGTCCAACTGTTTACGTGTATTTGAAAAACTCTACTAAACTCTCTAAAACTGTTACTAAAGCTATATCTTAGCATCTAACTGCACTGAATTCAACATATCTACTAAGCATATTGTTGTGTTTTACATTGCAAGCGTCGCATTAATCTCAACTATCTGTAACGTTAAAGTTTGACTTTCAAAAGTTTATCGGTCGCTTTCGGTATATTCTGTGGTCTATGAAAATCTTGCAGATTTTTTGCATTTGTGTAAGGAGCTGCATAAACCATCCACATGGGTCAGTATAAAAAATTTGAGAAACTATAATAAACATGGTGTTATTTTACCGCCTTTTCTAAACAATTTTTTTGTTTGTTTGTTTTTTTTTGGAGTTTCTATCTGTTATAGTTCCTGAGATATCGCCATTTTAGTGACACAGGGTACGGACGTATGAAACTGGGAAAAACAGCTTAAAAGTTTGGAGAATATTTTTAGACACACACACACAAAAAAACATTTAAGAGCACAATCCAAAAGGCAAACTTGGCAAATAACCTCAGAAACAACTTTTTACAAACATACTGACATGATACAACTATTTTTCTATCTCAGCAGCCCGCTTAAATTTTTTCTCTTAAAAAAAAACCAACAACCTGTATATTATTTACTTAAAGTAAAGAGTAAAAAAAAAGTGCGTTTTTATATAGCGCCTAATCCACTAATGTGCTCTAAGCGCTTTACATGGGTTCCCCGACAGGCCAATACCAACCAAATCACCTTCTTAACTCACAGAGAAGCAGCTAATAAAGTGCATCACTCTAGCACACTGAATAGATCTTTCACTACCTATAGGCGGGTACTCCTTTAACGCATGAGTGCGGTGAAGAAATGTTTGTAAACAGCCTTTTTCAAGGACTAAACGTCGACCTGCCGAAAGCAGGACTCGAACTTCAGACCTCTCGGTCTGAAAGCCAAGCGTCTACAACTAAACTACGACGCCACACCTATGATCTAGCTGTCAGCTCAAATTGTCGTACCACTGGGATTCTCTACCTCATACATTAAACTTTCTATGAGAGCAGTCTAGTTACAACAGATTATCAAAGTCCATTAACCCCACGTTTCTTTCTCTTTCTTGTCTAAACTCTCCTTTCATCTCTCTAACAATTCGTAGACTTTTAATGAATCTTTTTTTTTTGTAAGCATCAGGTACATCGAACCCTTCCCTTCAACCACACATCACAAACATGCAAACATTATCATTCCGAAACAAACACCTTTATGACATTGTCATGACCTATGGAAAAGATTTTTTTATTGATTTTAACCTTTTTCAGAAATGATTCTTGCAAAACATACGTTTCGCAACTGAAGAACATTGATGACATACATTATTATACGTTTCAAATATTTGATCACTTCGACTAAAAATTTTGAAAATCGGCTAGGTCATGAAATTGACTATTGAGAATACTTCACTTCCAAAGCATAAAAAGCGGATAAAAAATTCTAAAATTAGTAGTATTGTTTTCTTTTGGCTTCTTATAGCAAAGAAATAACTCATTTTGTGGATTATATAAATCATAGAGAAATGGTTAGAGAAATGCACAATGTCTGATTTGTTTGGTAAAAATGATTTCCTACTTTGTCTTAATAGATATTATACATTGGGCGGCCAAGGGTTCATTCCCAGTGCCTGTCCTATCTAACCTATCTTTCACCTGGTGGGTAGATGGGTGAATTTGATTGTGGGTATGAATTGCAATATTCTCTATTAAATCGAATTAAATATTATTTGTTTCAGTGTTTAGTTTAACCCTCCGCCCATGAGAGACACGAGGGAGGCACTTCTTCTCATTCCCGATCTTTTTAATTTTATAGGAAACCTGTGTCACCGCGGGGTCGAAAGGGGTGTGCGAAGTATCTGCGATGGTGACTTTTGTATTGTAATTTCCTAACCTATCTAGACAGTAAAGAGTGTGGGGGAGGGATAAGCCAACTGTATGAAACGAGAGTAATCAATAGTTTTGGAAAGTAGTAGATCTACATTTTGCCTTTGTCAGCAGCTTCCTAGTCGCAATTACCTATGCAGAATATCATAGAGATAAGCTTAAAACAAAATCGCAATGACCAAACCTAAAATGTTATTGTCAATTATTTGATCACTGCGACTGAAAATTATGAAAATCGGCTAGGCCATGAAATTGACTATGGACAATACTTCACAGCAAATACCGGAGCAACATCTTGATCCATTTACCTTCAACAAAACAGTTCATCATGGTGGAACTAACGGTACAATATGAAAGCAAAATGAAACCAGGCCCATACTTACAAAAAGAATAAAAATACCTAGCTCTGACTGAGGAGCTAGAAGAAGCGAGCTACACGACTAAGATATTGCCTATAGGATTTGCGGGGTCATCAGACCACGATGCTCTGAATGGGCTCTTAATCAGAACCAAAGCCTTTAAAGTCACCAGCCCGAAAAGCAGAAAACAATCCCCGTTGGATTTGGAGCAGTAGAATGAGCAGCACTACTGCTTCACAGAAGTAAAATCCAAGGGATGGCAGTTGGCTGAAGTTATATATATAGGACCGGAATTGTAACCAGTACTTCCGAGTTCGAATTTCTAAGCAGGGAAGAAGAAAATAAGAAGCAAAGAGGCATCTGGGAGTCATGACCTAGCTGTGGCCCGACCCCCTTAAAATAACAGGAGTTTAAGGGCCAAAACACTTGCTGTGAGGGGGTTTGTTCTCTTAGGACTTCCTGCTGTCTCGTTGCCAAACGTATCATAGTACCGAACGTTCATGTTATAAACCAGATAATTTCATCTCTACTTTCGACTATCACAAGAAGCTATCTCTCAAAAGTTTTTCATTAACGCATTTAATCAAACGCAACATCTGAGGAAAGGAAAGATAAATGTAAATCCTTACCAAATGGCACGTTCAACTTCTTTTCATTGCGATGGCCACGTAAAATATCCCATAAATCATAGGAAAGAGATACTAGATAGCAATATTACTACTTTTTTTCTTCTTCCGAATTTTGAGATAAACATAGGAAAGAGCTGTAGAAAAGAACCCGGTAGTAACACAAACTTTAAAAAAATCCCCATTTAGTTAGTCATTGGTGCGCAAGGTTGCACATTATTCAAAATACTACATCAATTTTACAAGTTTACTCGGCCAAGGTTGGTGCGTGCCTCTTGGTTATGAAACAGTTTGTATTCAATGCCCGTTCCACATAATTTACCTTCCCCTTGCAAGACACGAGCCTCTTTATCTTACTTCGAAAAAACTGTTGGTTTTAATTAAAAGGAGGTTGAAACTTTCATTCAATAATGATAATAAGTACCAAAGGGTACTTGTAACTTCATGTGTGCACACTTTAATTTGCCACTCTATTATTTAAATCAAGAGTTTCTGGGTTAAAAAACGCTCTTTGCAAAAAAAAAAAAAGTTGTGAAGCACCCGGCTCGCAGACCAGATGGTTTCAAAAAGTCTTGGTTTCCAATCATATTTTTTGCTATGATTTATTGTTCGTAATTACCTTTAATGATACTTTTCTAATTTCTAGGCAAAAAATATTTTTGTCCGCAATTGATATTAAACTGATGACTGCTCGTATCAAATATCAAACCACGACAAAAAAAATACATACTGTTATAGTTGTCATTATTATTATTATTATTATTATTATTATTATTATTATTATTATTATTATTATTATCATTATCATTATTATTATTGTACTCCCATGTCTAGTACTAGCAGCAGCAGTAGTAGTTGTATTAGTAGTAATAATAGTAGTAGTAGTAGTGGTGTTGGTAGTAGTAATAGATTAGTAGTAGTAATAGTAGTAGTAAAAGTA
>BMAT01009277.1:112351-127743 GCA_019649035.1 Elysia marginata
CTAGGCTGTTATGTGTTGATAGATATATACATGGATAGATAAAAAAATAAATAGAGAGATAGATAGATAGAGAAAGGCATAAAGTAGGTAAGGGGAAAGAGAGAAGAGGGCGTGAAGAGAAGTACTGGCAGAATAAAAGGGTGATGTGGCAGTAGAGCCAGAGAGAGAGAGAGACATACAGACAGAGAGATAGAGAAAGAGGGAGATAGAGAAAGAGTGAGAGAAAGAGAGACAGACAGACATAGAGAGAGAAAGAGAGAGAGAGAAGAGAGAGAGAGAGAGAGAGAGAGAGAGAGAGAGAGAGAGAGAGAGAGAGAGAGGCAGGCTTGAATGCAATTTTCGTACATGCAAAAACTACTTTTTACACAAAAGAAATCCGAAAAGGGTCAGGAAAAAGATGAAAGAAGAGAGTGTCTGACGAAGCTTTAAGTGATAACTCAAAATATTTACAAAAGTAAACGCATTTCTCCAAGAATCTACCTAGGCCTGCGAGAAACCGCCGAGCAGCGTAGGGTCAGGGGACGTTGATTTTGCTCTGCAGTGAGCCAGATTTATAAAAATCAAGCCTGTTTTCAGCACTGGGTCATGCTCTTCCCATTGGAATGCAGAATGATCCCTATCTCTGTGTGCCGCTGCTGATAGATTGTGTCTCCATATTCATTTTTGCTACAAAAAAAAAACAACTCAAAACATGACTGGTGAATTCAGGTTAGAGCCAATTAATAATGACAAAAAAACAGACGATCCCACAGAATCCAGACTCCAGCAAATTTAAAGACAGATAGACAAGATTCAATGTGGTTAACTTAGGTCTTACCTTTTTTTAGCGCGTTAACTTGAAGAAAAATAAGTTAGTTAAACCAAAACTTACGGTACGGTTTATGATATATACTAAAGCGTATCAATAAAAAGAAGATTTTTTCTTTGCCTCCTCATCTTAATTAAGTCAACAAAAATCCAAAACAAGCCAGTAAAGTTAAATAAACCTCATGATAGATGACAATCTGCAATCCAAACTTTGGTTAGGCACTGCAGTCCTGAGTTAGAGAAATAAGTTTTCTTAATGCTTTGACAATCTTGTAACCTTGCCTCAGTCGTGGATTATACAACGTATAAACAATCGTAAACACTGGCCTGAGCAGTCGACCTGGGGCATGTCTTCTCACAGTTTACATGACCTGAGACTTGTGGCCCCCGCCGCCCACGAACGTGCTTCACCAATGAGAATCTACCATTAGGACGCTCTTTTCCTTCACCTAAGACTTTCACTGCTCTCCCTCCAACTTGGAGTTATGCATGTCAAAGTAACGATGGTAAAAAAGCCAATAGGTTGACAATTAGCTACGACAATAATAAAAACATCCAAAGAACCTACTTATGTATTTTAAGGCCTCTGATATGCGAGGCGACATGAAGCAAATTCTGCTATAAGGTTAAGTAAATTTAAAGTCTGTACAAAGCTTCTTTAAAAGAGCAAAAAAACTGTGACTTTTCAATGAGAAATGAGGAGACATGCCTCATTGGTTGAAAAAAAAACATTCATTATAGCATGAAAAGTACTTATGTAGATTAAAACTTTGGCTGAAAAAATTGTAGGGAAAAGTGGCGACTTATAATAACGCAGGTCTAAATCAGTTGAATAATATGAATTATAGTCAGAACAATATTCCACCTTTCAATGAGAACATACACAGACTGCAACAGCTATATCGACCCAAAGTCTAAGTATAGCCAACGCTAACACAAATCAAAACATATCGCGGGATGAAGTAGAAGGAGCACAACTAGACTTGGTAAAAACATATTACTATAAGACCCTTAGAATAAAAATAACGGCTTTTTGTGGTCACTTAGATAATAGGTGTATACATCTTTCTCTCTCTCTTTTTCTCTCGCTCTCTCTCTGTCTCTCTTTTTTCTCTCTCATTCGTTCTCTCTCTCTATCTCACTGTGTCCTTCTTTTTTTCTCTCTTTCGCTCACTGTCTCTCTTTTTATCTCTGTTTCGCTCTCCCTCTAAATTTCTCTCTCCATCTCTCCCTGTCTCTCTCTGTGTCTCTTATTTTCTCTCTCTTTCACTCTCTCTATCTCTCTTTTTCTCTCTCTCTGTCTCTCTGTGCCTCTCTTTTTCACTATCTCTCTTTGGCTCTCTCTCTGTCTGTAGCTCTCTCTTTCCCTCTGTTTCTCTTTTTCTCTCTCTTTCGCGCGCACTCTCTCTCTCTCTCTGTATCTCTCTCTACCATTTTCTCTATATACTTTATATCACCAAATGATAAGCTTAAATTACAAATAGCATAAAATATGGAACATTCCCCCTCTCTCTTTTCCACCAATCAATTTTACCCAAACCAAATGGTAATAGCAACATCAAAAGGAAAAAAAGCCCTCCACAAAACATTTATTCCAAGAGTAACGATAAGTTGCGTAAGCTGTTGGCTGCCCCCTTATCAGACCTTCCAGTTCTCTATAAACAGCAGCAATCAACAGGCGGAATAAGTATAGATGTTATGTGGACAGTCAGTTGGCTGCTTTCAGATTTTTCTCTGGAGTTTACCTCAAAGGGGACGTGGGGAAGAGATACCAGAAAAGAAAAACGAAAAAAAAAAATAAACGAGAAAAATCCTCCAGTTGTAAATGTTTTCGATGCCGGTTTGAGTTTTAAAGACAATTTTTGTTTCCCGGGCCAAGAATAACATTGGGACGCTTGTACTGACCTTTTTGGCCAAGCATAACTTAAGAGTTTCCTGCATTGCCATGTCATTTTTTATAATCATTTATCATTTTCTTGTCCTTGTAAATATCATCTCATGTTATTATTACTTTGCATTGCCCGAGCTCCAGTATTTTCTTTAGACGTACCCATTTGCGTTATCCAGTTGTCTTTTGTTATCATTTCGTACGAGTAGCTGTTATGTATTTGATTTAGACTACATACCATAAACTCATAGTTTACATTCCTGCATAAAGTTTAATTCATAAATTTTAGTTTCCTCAGGTAATAAGTTACTAGTATAAGTATTACTTTTATTATTATTAATAGTATTACCCTTATTGTGTTATAGTTATAATCTCTTTTATAATTTTCATTTTTATTATTACTATTAATAGCACCATCATCCTCACCATCATTATTATTATCACCATCAATATAACCACTGTCATCTTTACCGATTCCACAATTACATCCTTCCTCTTGCGAACGATACTACTCTCCTCCTCCTCCTCCCCATCATCATCATCATTACCATAATTAGGTTTCAAGGAAAAGGATAAAGAGATATTAACATACAACGCAAACATCATAACAATACTTAGCTTTGATTTTATTCTCTTGGATTGAAACAAAAAGATGTTTTCCATACGAAGTTTACCTGTAGGAAGTGTTGAATACATACCAAACTGCGGGCAAGCAGTAATACCGCAAGGTTAGACCTTCAGCATGGTAAAAAGATTCAAATGAAGATCAATAAAGCCGTGCCTTATAACTGATAAAACGGACGACACAATCACCAACGATCTCCCTTTTTTAGCTGCGTAATTTATCAAAGTAATACTCTTAGCCATTGAATACCAAAATACAAAACGAAACTGTGAATTTCCAACATGACGAAAATACGAACTCTAGTACTTTCAGCAACGTTTTTTATCCCGAAAAATATGATTGATAACAAATGTATTGTTTTATGCGTTTCTGCAGTGTCTCTGCACTCTTGCTGCCGAACGATGAATAGAATTCGTACCTTTTTATCTCGCATGTGACTTTATAACCATATCAGTTTGAAGACTATTGGGTAAAAATAGGAACAACTGAGAAACAAGAAGGTTAACATTACTTGTTTCTCCAACCGCGAGTACACTCCATTGAGTTGAAAAAGGAAAGATATAAGAGGTACACGCCCAGCCTTATAAGAATCATAATACGATTAACCGGTCCCTTATAGATACTCAGCCTAAAAAGGGCATACGCTGTATATGAATTTGGGGGTCTTTTTGTGCACCGTCGAAACTGATTTTGTCTTTCTTTCAACCTAACTTTGTCAAATAACATACATTAATAAGTATGGAGCCTGTCAGGACAAAAAATACATGTTTTATTTATTAACCTGCCTGAAAGATCTGGCCTTTACGTCGGAAATCGTGCGCCAAAACCTCTGTTGGCCCTTGTCATGTACACGTAATTTATTTGAACGTATCTCGCTCTTAAGCTTAGCTCCTTTGTTACTTTTTTACACCGACATGGGATTGGAACAAACTCTGAATACGTGTAAAACTTGTATCTATTATGTCATAAGTCAAGCTGACCGACGGTTGGACAATTTACCTTGTAACTTGTGTGATTTTTTGTATGGTTTCCAGCAAACCTCCTTTCAGACAGAACATGTTGACTCTCAGCGCAGTTAGCCCTTTTATGGTAAAGCAATTAAACTAATACCAGGTGTGAAACCCGACCCTTTGACACTGGACAACTGCGCAAAAAGGACATGAATTCCCTCTTCCTTTTACAAAATACTCTCATGACGATGGGGATTTGTAGTAAGTTTTCGTTGAGAAAGCAAAATACGTTTAAAGAAGTTATGCGTCACAAGGCAAATACGTCTGCGACGTTTGATGGAAAAGAAAATGCGTTATACGCAGAATTTTGCAATATAACCGAGCGGCACTACAATGTCGGTGTTTGGATATGTGTACTTTGTCTCCGGCAAGACATCAATGCATTACTGTGCGATGTTAAGCGTTTCTTTGACAAGATTAGGGCAACATTCTCAAGACATATACTCTAGATAATGTTTCGACACCATGTTCTTTCGTTGTAATGTTTGGTCAGAAGGTGTAAATGTGCAGCACAGGAATGTCTATTTATGCTCTCTGTGATAGAAGTTTTATGCCCTAGTCGCACAAGTTTTACTTATGAGTAAAATTTTCAAAAAGAAAAAGATGATAAGACAGAGCTTTTATTATGAGATATATGTGCACTGCAGATGCAGAATGTCAATCCCGCCACATTGCACTTTCTTTAATAATAGAGCACAAGTCCAGGTGATAGATAGGTCTTTTTTGTTACACTATGTATATTCCCAGCATGCAGCTAAATAAGTACGTCTCCGTACATCTCAAAACGTCTCCAGTCAAAAGGAACAAATATGCACTTGAAACAAATATAAGCCAACTAGTGATAAAAAAGTATGAATCTTAAAGCATTATTTTTTTATACACTATATTAATCTCTTTCGGGAAATTTGTCTTCGTTACTCAGCGTAAATGTGTCGCCACAGAGCAGCGCCACTAATGCCCCAGCAGACCAGTACATGTGAAGCCTGTAGCTGGGTACCCATTTTACAGGTGGGTGGACTGGGGAAAGTTAGGGTAAATTGCTTTCCCAAGGCAATTGCAACATGACATGGTCGGGAATCGAACCCACGACCTCCAGATCTCGAGTCCGACACGCTAACCACTCCGCCACGCTGCCTTGCAAAGGAACAGTTAATAGCAGATAGTAAATAGCTTCACAAATTAGGTCAAGTACATTGAAAAATATAACAATAATTTTTCCACGGTATCTGTCTAGATCTAGCAGACCAAAGAAATTCAAAGAAATCATAAATGAGGCCCTAATTAAGATCGCGTAACTCTTAAGCGCGTGAATGATCAAGGATTACTAAACGCACCAGCATACTAACTAACCCTCGCAACTTATCAAGGGTTAATCTGCCAAATCTCAAAACCTATAAAGCACAAATATCATGCATGAGGTTGGTAAAACAAATCATCGTATATATAGACTAGTAGCAAGGCATATATCTAACTAATAGCTATAATAGACAAGCTTACAAAATGAACTGAGTTATAAGCTAAATAAAACAGTATCTCAACTTACCTAGCAAGTCAGAATATTGGACAAAATTATACTTTTAGTCGGCTAATTGGTCTCTCCGTAGCAGGAATAATTCTGACAAGATTCACAATGTATAGCTTTCTAGGCGTAAATTAAATTTCCTCACAGAAGGAACGACTTTAGAACAGCAGGGACTAGATTAATTTTGAAGGGGTTTTTATACAATTATGAAAGGTTCTAGAAAGATGATTGTGCAGTATTACAAGTAGGATCTCCTGACAATCCAAGAAGACTGAAAACATCTGACTACACCGCACTGGGGAACTCAGTGGAAATGGATTGATTTTAACTAGGTTTTCACCTCTTGCATGGTGCTCACAATAAAATTTAACGGCCATCTTAAGAATTTGACTAATAACAACCAAGGTGACTTTGAAACGAAATAATTACAATACAAACTCTGACAAGATGTGATTAACTAAGAACATGACTGTCTGCTCCCAAGTAAAAGTAGAGGTAAGTAAAATCTTAAATGATAATTAAAATAATTTTACAACATCATGCACCTGGTCACAATAACAAGACACACCTTTTTCTGTGATGGCAAAATCTCTTCTGTTATGGGACCATCTAGAACACTCTGGGGACGAGCCACTTGGACAATCTGAAGAAACATTTTTTTTCAGTAACGTGGTATACAAAATGTCCAGGCATAATCAAGCCCCAAGAACTATTTTACATGAATTACGAGGCTGACTGAAAAGTCCTGTCTCTTAGACCACTGCTTCCAAACCGGTCATTTCATTGATAAAATCATACAAGAAATGAAAGCTTAGGATGTTGGTTATATCCTATCCTATTGTAGTCGCCAGTCAGAGCGCACTGCTGAAGCAACCACATTTACCAACTCTACTCTGTCTTCCATTAGAGACCGCAGTTGAAGTAATCTGTAATGCGCACAAATCCAGAGGAATCATCCACGCTCTAATATGCTTTGGAAAATGATGAAAAAGAAAATGTTTCCAAGAAAAAGGAAGAGTTAAGTGGCGATTCTATCTTTGTGTCCCTTAGTAAGTTGTCCACATAAGTAGTTTTCTGTGCTCCCCTATTTTCTGTTCCATCAAGGCGCTCCGAGAGCACAAGCTAGTTTGCTATTTCCTCAGGATGTCTAATGAAATGTCCAGATAGTCTTCATCTTCGTTGCTGTATTTTGCTTGTCCATTGAGGCTTCATAGAGTTCTACGTTGGTCAGGTGGTCTTTGTAACTGACATCGAAGGCCTCTCTGAGCATGCGCGGGTAGCATCCATTCAATTGTTTTTTCATTGTATTGGCGAGTATCCAAATTTCTGCCCCGTAAAACAGAACTGACTCGACTGTAGCAAGGAACACACGTTCTTTGTTTTTTCCTTCTAACTTCAGACCTCCATACTTTCCTGAGTCGGTAACAGGTACTTTAAGCCAGGGTCTTTCTCACTGCCATATCAATGCACCTTTCAGCCCAGGCTCTAAGGTATTTAAAGATTTCATGAACTTTCAAAGTTTCTCCATTCTTGGCATTGATATCACTGGTACATCCTGATTGAAGGCTTGTACTTCTCTCTTCTTAGCACCTCAGTAAAGCCCACTTTTTCAGCTTCCGTCTCTAGTCTTTCAGGCCTTCTGGGCTTGTTTCATCTTCTCGGTGAGCAAAGTCAAGGTCTGCAACTATGACTGCTGGTACTTTTCTTCTCCTTTGCAACTGCGGCTGAGATACCAAATCATTATCCTTCCCGACAAAAGTATTTCTTAGGTCGTGAGATAGGACTATTGCAAACAGGTAAGGGGAGAGTGTGTCACCTTGTAACATCCCAGCCTTTATCTGAAAAAAAGAAGTTTGTCTCACCGTTAGGCTTTGCTCTAGTGTCTTCGTACATTTTTTCATATCTCTGCGAGGAGCTTTGGACGGATTTCGTACGCCTTTCGTCATACTTGACCGATGGATTGAGTCGAACGCCTTCTTGAAGTATAGAACTAGTGCTTCCTGATTGTGATTTCTGATTCCCTCTATTAGTCTTTCTAGAGTTAGGATGTGGGCTGTAGTAGTTCGTCCAGGTCTAAAATCATTTTGGTTTGGTTGGAGATGGTTGTCAGCATTAATCTGGATCTTGTTAAAGACCATATTATTTACCACTTTTGCCACAATCAGTGCCAAGCTGATACCTTTATAAGTCTCCTGATTTTGGTACTGGCACTAGATTGATTTACGACCTAGGCCACCGTACTCAAAAGGCCTGTCAGTCAAAATGTAAACAAACTTGTGCATGAGAGTTATAATGATCTATCTTTATTGAGTTCCGAGTATAGTTAGGGTACATGAGAACTCAACTACTGCTTTCCTGTTATGGGCCGGCCCAAAACAAAGTTACACACAAAATGTAGGAATTATGATACCTACTCATGTTGGAGTATCCGGCCTGTTAAGTATGGTGGCCTAGTTTACGACCATTGTCTTGGTTTGTGCAAATGTTTGAAAAGATTATTTGACAATTCAAGTATGATAATTATAATTAAAATCAAAGTAGTTGAGTTCTTCAGAAGGGAAGTTGTCAGGACCAGCCTATTGTCATCCTTGAGACTCTTCTTAGCTTTTTTAAAATTCCTCCATGGTAAAATTACCACCTTTGGTGAGGCAATATTGAAGAACTGGCTTGATTTCTACTTCTTCAGTCTCTGTCCTTACAAGGTCAACACCTAGAAGGTTTTGAAAATGCGTGTACCATTTCTGGATTCGTTCCTCTTTGGATTTCCCTTTGACTATGCCGTGTTTCCCCTCTTCTTCTAGTCGTGATTTTGTTTATCAACTTTCAGCTCTGACCATGTTTGATTTTTTCATCTGCTTCTTTGTCTAGCCTTATAATTTCATGTAACTCCTCTTCAATTTCTTTGTATATTTTCCAGAACTTTTGATTTGAATATTTCCATAGCTTCTCTTTGTAACAGCTTGGATTTCTTTGATAACTTGCAAAAAGTTTCTCTAACGTTTTCCCTTGCAGCTACAATTTGTGGGTCTCTTAAAGTGAAGTTTTCTTTCATTTCCTCTTTGTATCATCTCTCTGTGACTTCGGAATTGGCTTGGATGAACTTGTTATAGGTGGCTGTGGTATCATCATCCTCTTCGTTCAGCAGGGCTGAGAATCTGTTCCTAACTGTCAGGGCATACTTTTGTTGGCGTTCAGTGTTTTGAAGTAAGGTCCAGTCACGCTGTATCTTCTTTGGCGTAGTTTTGGTATTTCAAAGACTCAGATGCGTTGTAGCTGTGGAAAGTCTATGGTCCCCTCCCAGGCTATTCCAGCTGTTGTAAGCCTCGACATTATGGACAGAGTTTCTCCCTTTTCTGTTAAGAAGAATGAAGTCTATCTGATTTTTACTTCCTATCATGTCGGACAAGTAACTTCATAACTTGCCCTTCCGTTTTTGTCTTTAAGGATTTGTGATGAGGAAACTATATTCAGGCGCATGATCCAGGAGTAGAGACCCATTGCTATCAGTCTGTAGGTGAGATGTGAAAGGTGCATTCTTCTCACCAATGTGTGTGCATTGAAGTCGCCACACTCAATTACGAAATGATGTTGCTGCCTCTGAGGGTTTTTCGTAGTTCGCTTCACGGTCCTCACTTCCTTCGCAAGGAGCACAGTTTGCAATTACTGTAGTGTTATATGAAACTACATTAATTTTAATAGTTGATCGTAAAAAAAAATTCAGCTGTTTTGCATCTATGCAAAACAAGCCTCAACTTCATCCTCATCAGAGTCATTTTTTCATTTCAATTGTTATTTAAACTTGAGACATAGAAAAAATCTCAAGGGGCTAGATATGGAATACAGGGAGGATGAGGTAGTATTTCCTGGAATCTTAGTCGAACAAGGGCATGCTTAGTTTTTAGAGGGTTGTCGTGATGAAAAATGACATCTTGATTCAAGAATTTAAAAAAGAGCACATTGCATATTCCAAAATCTGGCTTCACTATTGTAATTGAGGTATACTTATAGGCTTTTAGGATTTCTATAGAGTTTTGCTAGGCTTAATCAAAGGACTCAGCCAAATGTCATTATTGACCTGGGTAAAACAGGACAATATGCATCAGAAATATGTATGAAATTAGTGTGAGCAAACAACATCATGCAACATATAACAGCCTCCAACACTCGTTCATGTAGTTGAACCTTTTTATCTCAGGAAAATAGCACATGCAAATGAATGCACAGTCAACGTCTCACTCTGCAGAACATGCACAATGTCTTTTTCGCTCTTCTCCAAGCACGGCCGCTCTAACTTCAATAACCCTAAGAAGAAGTCAAAATTAATTGGGACTTAGTTTAAGTTATTTCGTTAACATTCTTAACTTACTGTATATGTATGTCTGCTATTGAATACAATTTATTTTCAAACAGAACCTATTCTTTTAGTGCGTCATTCACCCACGTAAGTTTTAAGTAAAAATATGAGTGTCGAGATGGAGTGTTAATAGTTTTAAGTTCATAATCATTCTTTTTACTGAGTCAAGGTAATTAAAATACTCTTTATACCCTTACAACAGAAGTTCCGGCGATTCAATTGTGTCGAAATCATGTCGCTACTGTCTGCCACTACTTTGAATTAAGATTTGTTATGAGAAAAATCCCTGTGTCAGGGCAGTCTAAAACCACCTGGATTGTCTATTAGTAGCAAATTTTTATTACTTGGAGAGATTTTTTTGGACAGTTTAATTTAATAGGTTTTTTGGATGGATCTGGTTTCTTAATGATGAAATGGAGTTTGTAGTGTACATTAGAACCTCTGAAAATTATTGGTAAAACGGGTGTTATAAGAGGGGGATGTACAAAATCGGGGTTACATAGTTAAGAAAAGAGGAAGTTATCAAATTTAAAGTCACATAACGTCTTGGTGCTTCCAATATTGCTTAACTCAATTTTTGTCCTTTTGAGAAAATCGAGTTTTTGTAATTTATAGCATCAAAAGAAAAGTTTTTACCCAAAATATAAAATTTCAATTGCCAAAAAATGGCCCAGAACTTAAAAAAATTTATATCAGAATTTGTATTAAGAAGAGCTTAGCGTAAAAACAGACACATTCCATTTTGCTTATGCCTGACTTAGGCAATATTGGAAGCACCATGGCGATATGAGGGGTGGTCTTTATAGAGCGGGTCCTTATTGGGTGGTTCCACTGTTTTTCGAAGAGATTGAATAAAAATATAATGGCATTCATTTGGCCCTTGTATCTTACTAAAAAAAACCAATAAGGATTATATTCTTCTGAAACCAAGTGTGAGCAGTGTTAAAATCATGTGATAGATAGGAATCACTCTCAGATATAAGTACAAACAAACAGGCCTATGATGTAAGAAGGTGGTCGGGCAGTCTACTGGCGCTCGGTACTAGTTTTGTGTTAAACTAAAGGTTCGCCTTTGTTTGCCTATTTCTCCAATGTTTTATCATTTTTTGCCCTAAGGGTGTAACATGTCCTTCATTTCTAAAAGCATTGTTATTGAAACATTGCTGACGATGGTTACAGCTGTCGTTTATTATGATCGTGAACTTGTTCACGAAAGCTAATTAGTAAAAGGTTAATATAGAAATGTTCTATGCCCTTTAAATATTTTGTAACTTTTCCATTGAAATCATCTAAACAATTTTTTGTTTTCCTGTTTTTCAAAGTTGCTTTTGTTAAAAACAATTAGGTATTTCTTGGTAGTTGTAAGAAATGTTTATTTTACCTGTTTAATACAACCGAAACAAGAAAGAAATCGCGAATTTTTGCTACACCTTAAATGGATACTTATCATCAGCCTCTCTCTTACTTTTGCCTTGTAAGTTGAATAGCATGTAACTACAATCTGTTTGTTCAATTAGCACGAATTCTCAAGAAGCCTGACGTTCTGACAAGGTTGTCAGGTTATTTCCTGTTCTTTTTCTCTCTTCAAAAGTCTGTTTCAGACTGTGCTTATTGTTATAACTCATAATTTTTCCATTTGTTATCATCTTTTGGGTCGCACAAAACGTAACAAGTCCTTACAAAAGCTTCATCGCGATCTACATGTATATCTCGCTCCATCATTATAGCCATTCACTGCTTGGTCTCCTGATGACCACACGATATCATCCTCAGTGAAAATAATTATGGACGCTGAGCAGGATTGTTTCTATTTTATCAAACCTCCGATGAAGGTGATGTCCATTGGTGAATACTCTAATATTCAATATCCGATGAAGTTGATGTCTTTTCATGAATCACTCCAATACTATGCAATATCCGATGACATTTATTTCTTTTGGCAAATCACTCCAATATTATGCAATATCCGATTAGGCTGCCGTCTTTTGGTGAATCTCTCCAATATTATGCAATCTCCGATTAGGATAACGTATTTTGGCAAATCACTCCAATATTTATTGCAGGTCAAATATTTTAGCAACGCTCTTTCACTCCTGCCTTTTTTCTGACGGATAATATGTCAAAATTCGCAAGATGCATTGAAGGAAAAACAGCATTATGCAATCATATTCTGATGAAACCTTAAACAGTGTTATTAAAGCTTAGAGGTAGAAATAAAAAAGTACAATGGACTGGATAAAGCGGGAGTCAAAGAGGCGGTGGTGCCGATCATTTTGATACAGAGAAAATACTGGAAATTTTATGAGTTTGGTTAGAAAGTCTCAGAATGGTTTCAAAGATGGAAACCACAAGTTTGTTGCACCTACAAAGAATACCGATTGGTTGACTATGAGAACTCAAGAACAGGACTTATTATTTTGTGCAATAAAAAAAAACTTATGTCAAATTACATAACAAAAACTTACACGAAATGGAACTTACAAACATAGCACACAACTCACAATCTCTTCTTAAGCCCAATTCAATTGGCGCGCTAGTTTTTCTTTTTGCAGAGTTTAATTCAGAGGTGAAGCAGCAGGCACTGCGGCTCAAGAATTGATTAAGCTGAGTTTGTACTAAGCTTGTTGCATTCGAAGGCTGCAAATGAATGAAAACCGGTTCTTCTCTGCTTGAATGAAACTGTCCCCTGCAGAGTCGACCAACATCTTAACCACAGAGTAAATATGTAAATACCCCGAAACCAGCACTTTATTTACTTTTTCTTGTTTTGACACGGTCAACCGGTTTTCGATTCATGCAACGTTACGAGTGGTTGCAGCCATGGCTAAGCAATTGAATAGAGCGTTCCTAATTTACATGGTGCATTCACAATATGACAATAAAAAGCTCCCTAAAAAAAGCATAAAAAGAAGGGACTTTATTTATTTCTGAACTAAACTTCATAATTCAGCCTGTTAAAAAAAGAACATGCGTAACCATGTTTGCATTTGCCCTTAGCAGTAGGAAATGAGCTTTAATGACAGAGCAGAGAGCTATAGACGCAGTTGGGGGTCCAAAACTACAAATACGCATGTGTTTTGATAATAAATGCGTTCCCATTCAGTAGGAAACTATCAAACGGTGTACAGGGTTCGCGTCTTGTCTGTAAAAAAATCTTTTTAGAATATAACAAAAAGCAACCTTGCTGTTCAAATAGAGATACAAATTTAAGCTGAAGAAGAGAAAAAAATGGAAGGGTACGCTCTTTGTTTAGGTGAGAACTGGGTCAAAGAATCAGACAGTTTCCCCTCTTTAAACTGGCTTCAAGGAAGGAAAAAACAACAACACAAAAACACACACACACACAAAAAAACGAAAAAATACAAGGAACGCAATCGGTTCTTGTTCAATGTATTTGAAAAGCAAATGCATGTGACGGCAATTATCATCTTTCTGACTTTAGGCTAAGGTAAGAATAAGCCGATTTAAAAAAAAATTATTACTTTGACTTAACTTTGCATATTATCCATTGTGTTCTTTAATCGCAAGGGAGGTGGCAAAATATTAGAAGATTTACAAGGAACCTTCATAATATACATGGTGCAAAAAACAACACCAAAAACCACATAATCTATTACAAAAATATTTTGTTGGTGTATTCTATCCACTTTCTAACTCTTAGTTTTCTTGTGACGCGTTGACTCTTATTTATTACACAAATTAGCTGTAGCTGTTCTGTTCTGGTATGGCATTAAACAACGTAACAGATTTTAAATATCATAATGTAGTTGGCTCAAAATAGTGTATAAAGCAATTTCGAATCTTGTCTTATTTTTTATGGATGCCAATAACCTTTAGCATCTCAATTTAGAAGTGGTAATATAAATCGGGTTTCAGAAAGCACCAAAGTTAATTTTAATACATTTGCGTTGTCAAAAGTAAAACGAGTAGATTCATAAAGTATTGCCATAATATTCCTTAAATTGAAAGAAATAGCTTGGCAATACTGCGGAGCTGATTTATTCCTCCAGAAAATTATAAAGTAAGTTTTATTCAGGACTGCTGCTTTCCTTCTGTTTTTGCTTTTTTCCTTATTTTCCCTTTCATTCAGATCGGAATATAATGGTCCCCAATAAGGGTATCAGTATTAAAAACACTTCCTTGCCATCTCAGAACACATTCAAAGGAAGTGGTTTTCATGATAACTCTCGGTTAAAAAAAACCGGAACAACAAAAAGGAACAAAGACAGCTAAAAAAAAAAGAACAAAATAAAATATCTTACCAGTTGGATCAAGTTTTTAAGCTTTTGTTTCCGCACTTATTAAACGAAACAGAGAGTTTGATTTATTCACTAAATTAATGATTCAATAAAGACACACGTAAACACATACCACCAGCCTGACCACACTTCTTGTCTCAGAAGCTTACGCACAGTCGCACAAACCGTTTTCCCGTCAATGAACAGCTAGTCTCGCCACCTATGGGGCCCAAATGTATTTTTTTTTTTTTTTGCAAAGAAAAACAGCAGAAGGGCATGGGAAAGGCTTTGCCCATTAATTTTGGCGTGTGGGTGTGTGTGTTTCTGAGGAGACTTGGCGACCAGCCAAATAATTCTAAGAGCTCCCGTTATAATACACGGCATAGTATGAACATGGGTATTTTAGCGAGCTTGACAGGCGCGTAGATCATTTCACTGTCAAAGAACTTACTCTCTGCGACAGTTTTGGCCGTCGCACGACACGCCTTCTGCAAAGCCAACAAGTTTCGTACTCGGACATCAAAGCGATAGTAGTTGAAAGATGTCAGTAATGTGTGGTACTGTTAGCCTTCTAGTGGATTTTTATAAAGAAGTATAACAAAGCAATCAGATAACCTATAACGCTCAATTTGCGAAATGAATTTAAAAAATTAACAAAATAAAAAAAAAATAATAGATAAAGAACCCAAACCGAAATAGTTACGTATTAAATAAATCTAGGAGCATCCAAGAGAAAAAATGGAGCCACGAGTCGCGGTCTAATTTATTTGACAACCGTCGAGCCCAGTGGAATTTCATTAGTAAATCAAGCCGAAAAATGTCATATTAACCTGGTAAAAATATTAGTTCAATGATGCTACAAGTTTTAAAAAAAGTACTCATAACATTTTAAAGTAATTTACCACATTGTGAAAAAAATTTTTGAAAAGATAATTATGACCAGAAGCT